>VWZK01009853.1:14305-93194 GCA_013396935.1 Baryphthengus martii | reverse complement strand
TATGAAGGGTAAAACTGATAATTTAATAAGAATATATTGAATATAAACTCTGAGGAAATACATAGACTACGTAAACTTTAGATATCACTTTCTTTTTCAGATTTTATGAACTCTGTATGTAAAATAATACATGTTCACAGTTTTACCGATACAAACCCTATAAGCATAGCATGGATTTCTGTAAGCTCCAGAGGAGAAGAGTATGAAAAGGAGCTATTTTTACACTCAGCATGTCTTTAAATACCAGTGCATAGTAACTCCTACAACAATTCTGTGATTTGTCCAGTCTGTTAATCTAATCAATTATAGATGTACTGTTACCTGTCTTGCAATACTACTCCTCATCTGAAATACCATCAAAATATTTGGTAAATTTGCTGTTTAATTTGAAGTATTAAACCTTCAGCAGATTATTAACTTTACCAAGCTTCAGCATCAGTTTTCAAGTACCTGAGAAAGAGAAAGGAGGTCTGTGATTCTAGTGCAAAAGCCAAAACATGCTCCCCTCTTTCTTTTCTCTGCTTTGCCCTCAACTCTGAATGCAGTAGTAGGATGAAAGAAGAATGGAGTATCTTTCTGATGCAATTAACTTCCCCCAAGACAACACAGTTTTTAAGTACAGCGTTTACTTAGATCAAACTCTATATTAAAAGAAATGTTTTCAACTTGGTCTCCTTGTAGTAGTGAAGGCATTCTTTTGGATTGGTAGAGATAAAAGTCATTACTGTTATGGAAAGGAGACCATAGTGGGTAACCCTATGGAAAGGAAGCATTGTAAATGCAATTGTATGATAAGAAAATTATGGATCACAACAAAGCTACTGGAAAGTAGTTTTCAAGTGTTTCTAAGACTACTTTTAGAGAAGTCTAAAAATGTGAAAACTAGAAAAGTCAAAATAATTTAAGAATATATTTGTAACATTAGTAATACTTTTACTGTCTTTCATACCTTGCATATAATTTCTCAGCTTCAAGTCCCCCAGGAGCTGTTCTTTTACTATCATAGAAGTTCCGTTTATAATTTGTTGTCAGAATATTTGAAAACATATTAAAATTCATAGAGTACCTACTTTTTCACTCATGGGGAAAACTGTTTTATTTTATCCTCGTTGTTTTGACATAACAAATAATTCAGCTGCCTTTACACGAGAATGCTAAATGTTCTGTAAACAGTAATTACAGGGTAGGCGCTGTATGTTCATGCTACTCACAAAACATACTAATAGACCAACACGTGCAGTTTGGGTTTGATTAACTGCATTTGTCTTCTGGACTAGTTATCATCAGTTGCTTGTGAATGAGTTTGAACTGTCAATATGGCCATTCACACAACAAAAGAGATTACCTTCTTTATCTGTCACTTGTTTATGATTTCTGGAAATACCCACTATAAATTGCACTGGTTCAAGCAGTCCCTATCATAGATCTGAGTTTACAAACTATAATTTCCAAATATAGCTTCTTTAAGCAAGATGTTTGTGTCACTGGAAGAGAGATTCAAACAGCTTTGGTTATCTTCAAAGCAGTGCATGTGTAGTGTGGAGTATAGTTGTTGGTGAAATAGGAACATAATCTCACAGTCTCAAAAATGAGTGAGCAATTTCATGCTAGTGAATAAGGCTGTCATGTTTTAACCTCAACCAGCAAATAAGCCCCACCCAGCCGCTTGCTCACTCACCCTGGTGGGATGTGTAAGAGAAATGGAAGCATCATATTCATTCTGAAGATCTTTGGGGTGAAGCAATTTCAGTAAGCATACTATTTTAAAAAATGTCCTAAAATGAGTGTCTTTGAACACTAGGGTTTCTCTTGATTCTGGAACTATCATTCATTAATTGAAACTAAATTTGTGCTTTTTTTGTCTCACTGAATCAAAGCCTGAATATACCATATTTGACATGAAACAGTCACAGGTAATTCAGATATGTGCCTGATTTTGAAGTAAACAAGTATTTTCCTTAGTGGGGCATATGAAGAGAAATCACATCATTTTCTATGGTGAAACATATATTTACACTGAAAGTGTTGTGAAAAATACATGGCTTTGTTTCACTCAAAAAAATTGTAAGTTGAAGAAAGAAGGATCAGAGAGCTATTTTATGCCAACCTGACTCTTCGCATAACGGCACTGGACAAGAAGAAATCACTTTGTACCGAATAGGGAACCAGAAAGATTGAAATACCAGGCAGAGATCCACTCATTTCAATGGGACAAGGAGTATTCTCATTGCTAGGGAGTTAGCACTGTGACATTTATCCTTTTCCCATCTTTAGACCACATTTTACACATATATTTTATAGTCATAAGGGAGACTCAGATGAATTTAGGCTGAAAAATGTGCTCCAGATAATTTTGTCTTCATTCAACAGAAATCAAATGAAAACTCTCATCACATATCATGTTCTAGCCTTGCGTCCAGCTCCATCCTTTCTTTCCCCATAAGGATAATGTCTGGCCAGGAAGGAAATGACTGCATTTTCAACTACAGGAATGAAATCCAGCCTAATGGAAACTTGGTTGAGTTACTTCCTGAAAGCTAATGACTATGGAGAGCTTTCCAGGAGAAGACTATGATCAGCAGAAATGTTAGCCACTAAAAGACATGACATACTAAATTACTCATAACACAGATTTTCAGAAAACTTGCTTCTGATTTTGTGCAATTTGGGGACTAAGGATTAGCGATGTTTGAAAAATTAAATGGGTTTTAAGTTCATTCACCTGAAGTGGTCTCTATTGGTGAAGAGTCTAAGTAGCCCCGCTGAGCCAGTATAAGCTTGTTAGGGGGTATGCAGAGCATTGGTTGAAAAGCTGAGAGAACAATGGCATTTGAGAGGTCACAATGTCCCTTCTCAGATGCCACTGAAAATAGTCACCTTATGGTGACACCAATGTGGACAGTTTCATACTCTTGCTGTCCAGTTCAGGGTTTCTGTACAGAATGCAGAAGATTCCTTTTATTTTCCCTTTTTTTTGGTGCTGATTTCTGAAGGGAAGGCATTTATAAATAGGCTGATCCATGACTTGGTTGGACAAAGAAAATATCTAGAAGAGAAAAAGTAGGTGTATATTAGGTAGCCACATGAAAGATAAATAATAGTAAAGTTCAAATGCTCAGTCAGCATGAAGGACAGCTAAATAGCCTGAACAATTTCAAGTATGCCAGCATGCTTCTGATTTTAATTCACATAAAAATTTAGCCATACGTCTTGGGATTTATATTTGCAATTTATAAATGCTTGATTTACATTTTCCTTAGATTTCAGAGGAGGCCAAGCTTGATGTGTCCTCTTCCTTTTGAAGAAAATCAAGAACACCTTACTGTGTCTTGATTAGTTAGTTGGAAAGGCATTTGTTTTAACCAATTAGTACACAATGTCACAATCTGTTTCTAAGAAAAAATTTAGTATGCATTCAAGAAAGTTAATTATATTTCCTTTTCTTTGGCATCTTTCTGTTTTCCAATTCCCCTTTCTCCCATCTAACTATACAAACTTAGAATTAAGCCTCGAAATACCGTTACTGCATTGTTGTTACTGCAATCTCTTTCACACTGCCTGCAGGGATTAGCTGAGGTGACACAATTTCCAACAACATTTTACACCAGTAAACCTCGCTTGAAGAGCAGATGTAAAAATCCTGCTAGTTGTCATGCATTTAGGCATTCATTCATAAGAAAGCACACTACTGTGCATATGTGGGATGGGATGCTTTGCTATGTCAAAAGTGAATCTTCATGCTGTTGAATTTATGCATTTCCCACTGCTATTCAAAATGCTTGTCTGAATGCTCAGGCAGGGGAGAGCTCTTTCTGCGGAAAATGCTCATCTTCTGTCCAAGTCAAGAGGTCTGACTTGTACTCTATTCACTATTCATTGGCAATTTGCAGTCAGTGTTTGCTTTATTGTCACAAATTAACAAGGAAAAGATTGTGGCGCTAATTTTTACTTCAGTGTGATGTTATGAAACAGCTAATAAACGGCAAGAAGAGACAAGAAGGGCAGAAGAAAACAAACCAGAAACTCCACAAATATAAATGTAATATCCCCTTCACCCTCAAGAAATGAAATTATTCTGACAGGGTCAGAGATTCTGCTTGGCAAACCATCTTAAATTAATTACCTGCTTGACATTTTAAAAGAAGGTTTCAGATTGTAAATTTAACCCAGACAAAGCATTCTTTTTAATCTTGTCAGTATGCAAACTACTTTGCACTGCAGTCTGTGAATTATTTATCAGAGAAACGACCCCAAAGGGTAAAAGGAAAATTGGGAGTATTTGATCTTGGGTTCTGCAGCCTGATGTACTTCTCTACCTTAGATCTGTACCTGTTGCAGTTGCTTAATTTCTCTTTCTTTGATGTTGCTGATATTTAGCTCTCATGCTGTTCTTCTTTAAAGCCTAAATATTTTTTCACCCTTTAAAGGCATTTAAATTGCTTCTAAAACTGTTTCCCAGCATTGTATCTACTTTTCAGAGTAAAATAAAAGCTAAATAAAGGAGAAAAAACCCCACACTTGTCTTGCTGCTCTGTGTGTTTTTGTTAGAGTAAGCATGCAGTATTTATGGCTGTTGTTCTTTTCTCACGCACTCAGGTGAAAATACAGTCTGTAATAGTTAGCAATCTGCAGAGCCTGAGTTTTTACTGCATTAAAACATTAATCCTGTAACACATGGTGTAACATTAATGATGAAGGGTGGTTATCTGAAACAAAAATACCATGGAAGATGTGAGTCCAGGATCAGTTCTGACACAGGTTGTTGGTTTTTTTTTGTGCAAAGCCACTTAACTTAGTCCCCTGTTTTCCCAAGGAACTACACAACTTCTGATTTCCTGTCTTTTTAGGTTTCAAAATTATTTATTCAACAATATTTCATACAAAATTTAGTATTAATATGAACAAAGAAGATCTCTAAGTGCAGTTATAATTCCAGGACAACACAAATCAGAATGTAACCTGGTTAATACCTGCTCTCGGTTGACATTGAACCTGTTTGCTTAGTTACTCTGTATTTCTACAAAGACCATGATTCTCTGAAGACATCAACCAAGTAAGCATCTGATATTAGGAGAAAGTCAGATTTGAAAAATCAGCGAAAAAACCCCACAAACATTAGCCAATTATAACGACCTAAGCATGTAGTGCTACTATACACATTTTTCACTTTGAGAGCATTTTCTCCCTGGATGTGCATTGCTAACTTTTGATGTTTCATGTTTCAAAGACATTCTAATATTTTCTGTTTTATCTAAATGTAAGATGAACTTTAGCTGAGCTGAGTGGAAAGTTCAGTAGAAAGTCTATCAATCTGCAAAGAGAAATTATAATTCCCTTCTGCTTCTGTCATGTAGTATGAAAAATTATTTGCTTGACCTATGGAGGTTTTTGCATCTTGGTGTGAGCTGAAATAAAGCTGATAAAAATGTTATGTTATTCTTTGGTTTAGTAAAATGCCTAATACTTTTGCTTTATAATTTTTCATTCTTTAGATGGGAATTTTTTTCTAACCACCAGACTCTTCTTCCTTTGTGTCAACGGTTGAATGTTCCAAGGACAAGACACAAGAGACTTCACAACAGAAATATGTCTAAGCAAATTGTGGATGAGCTTTTATTTGTACTATGGAGTTCTAATGAAATAAGTCAGTTCTGACAGATAATTCTCCTTTCAAAAAATATTTGTCAGATTTCTACTTAGGTTTCTATGTATATCAAGACTTTTGGACTTGACTTCAGTTTCCTCTGATAATAAAAAAATGCTTAAACTCATTGTGAGTTGATGAAATATTAACAATGCATGGCATAAATTCAGGAATACCACACTAGTTAATTGCAAGCCTCCTCACTGTATCCATTTTTCATTGTTTTTTTTACCATAAAACTCCAAGAAATAGTTAAAGGATTGTGTCCATCCTCCACAATCTATTTACCTATCTATAAATTCTCCTTTGCAGAATCTTGTACCCATACAAAATACACAACTAAGATACTGAAGACTTTTGCTTGCTGAATAGCCCAAATCCCTCTTCAACGAAACATATGAGCTCTAATATCTGTGGGTACATTCTAATTAGGGATTATGGCTATTGTTTAACTATGAAAATTTCCCCTGTGATTTCTTTTCAGCTGATCTCACTTCTCCTCCTGGCCCTTGCTCACACCTATTGGAATGAAAGTGCTGAGGCTGTGATTGGAAACCATCCTAACAAAAACTGCATTTCAAAGTCTTCCTTCTTCTTGAAGTTTTTTTGTTTCCCAATTGATTTGTGAAGATGGTTGAGACTCATATGAGTGCAAAGAATAACCTTTATCTAGATTTGAATATTATTTTATGCTAATTACTGAAGCTATTATTTTAAGATAAATAAAATAAACACTCTGTGAATCTCATGTATAGATCAATAGCAATCAGACTTTGATGTTCACTGTCCATGACTGCTTTCTGGTCTGCTTATGACAGAATTACCTGTGGGACTTTTCCAAGCTGTTAAAATACATATTTTTTAAAGTCATCATGAATACACTGTACATTCTTCATGTCCTAGGTAGCTGAGGCTGAACACTAGTAGTGAAGTAATATAACTACTCTATCAAGACACACACTGCTGGTCTTGGCTGTGTTCCCAAAGTCCAAACCGTTCTGAATGGTTTACCTCTCTGCAGTAGCAGCTAAACCTTACTTGTGCTCTGCTTGCTGCTTGCTGCTCTGCAAAAAAAGTGGGGTTTATCCACAGTATATTCAGACCCTTAGCATTTCAAATCTATTTCATTGACTGTTTATCTTTTATTTCCCTGAGTGCATTATTACAGGATTCTACTATTCTGATTTGTACTGAAATACCATTTGTAGGGTTGTGGTTTGGTTTTACTTAACCTTGCATTTTCATCTTTGCACTTTGTTCTTTGGTGATGACTTTTCTTTACCCTTCACAAAGACCTGATACACATATAGAGACTTTTGTAGTGCAAATCAACAGCTTGAGATTGCAGTGGAGCAGCAACAGAAGTTCTAGGGAAACTTCCCTCCCTGCGCTGGAGTGAGGGGGTACATTATGTTGCACAGGAAAAGGAGATGGGACATGATTACCATTCTACTTGTTGTTAATATTCCTGGCTTCCCTGATGAGAAGTTATAGTGAAGTGTTAGCACTTGGCTTACTTAAACTTTTAGTCAGAGAGTGAAAATTTCCTGAAATATGGCACAGCTCAAATGAGTGGTGCACAGAGGCAAGCTCTCCTTGTTCCTAGTAGGCTGGTATGTAAGCCTGAGGTGTCACATAGAGTTTTAAAGTATATTAGGGATTATTAAGCAGTTGTTTTAATGTTAAGGTTTGCTGGAGTTTCTTTGTCAACTTTCATTTGCTGTGCACTTTTCCCTATGTAACCATTTCATTTACTTTGTCTGTGTGTTAATGATTTGTGGTAAGAATGCCTTTCAAAACACAGAATCCCTAACCATCCAGTGTACTACCTTTCACCTTGGATAAGGCTTTTACTGATTTTTAAATAAATTTCACCCCATTTTGAAAACATTAAACTTCATTATGGAGTAATTTCCCTTGGTATGAAAAGACCTCACTAATTGTTCCATTCAAAAATGATTATCTCTCAGGAAGGGTCTTATAAGGGAAGTGTAATGGACGAGAATTTTTTTTCTGTATTCTGCTTGAGCATTTCATTTTCTCAAGTGATTAGTTTTTTGCATCTGTGTTTACTTAAGAACCTGAAGCTAAAATAATTAGTAACAGGTGGCTGAGGTCTTACTGATAATCTGTCTGCCTTTTGGATGTACTTCTATAAAAGGTTTTCAGTTCCCACATTCTGGTTTGTTTCCATGTTTAACAGGCTGTAATGAGAAATGATCTCATATAGTATGTTACTTGGACTTACTTTATTCTACGAGAGGTTTTATTTTAACACTTTTAGCTGATTGTATTACACATTTTACCCTTTAGTAATAACAAATCATGCTTCGTCTCTTCCTGGGGTTTTCATGGTAATTGTTTTCTATGGCCTGGTTTTCTAAGGATATGCTCGCATTGATAGTCTGGTCTATGTTTTTACATGTGTTCTTTCCTAATTCTGCTCTCAGGAATTTTCAGTAGACTTTCCTCAACCAGCTATTCACTGAATTTTTCAGATCATTTTCTGCTGACTCTGGTGATGTTTAAGAGACAGGTGGTAAACGTTTCTATACTGCTACTCTTAAGTCTTGAAAGTATGACTAAGTTTCTTTAAATTTATGTATGTATTATGTTTACATAAAATGTGGCATCTACATATCTGAGCTTCCTAGCCATCCAGTTATGGATGCAGTAAGAAAAAGAAGTCATTCAGCTGTGCATGATGGGCTGGATATGGTTTATTGACATTTATGACTGCAGGTACGAGATTGCTACAGCTATTTGAACATTCAGGCAGGGTGGTCCTATATCAAGACTGAGATGGAAAGCCAAGATTATGAAACCATCCGTGCAGCTACTCGACAGCCAAGTGGTTTTGACATATGCTAGGAATATATGTAGCCCACTGTGCCTAGCTCATTCCAGGGGTTTGAAGTATAGCTTTCCCCATCCCAAGATCTTAAAGAGGTTTTCTGTATCTTTTATTGGAACCATTGCATTTTCTGTTAATGCACTTACTAAGCTACAGCGAAGCCAATGTGATATTCCAGTGACTGAGTTACTCTCCTGGGATGTTTGAGAACACTAATCTGGGGACACCGACACTGAATCAGATAGTTACTGGAATTCTTTTTTTTTTTCTAAACTATGGGTAAGTGCCTTAAAAATAAATATCTCAGAGTGTCTAAAAAGTGTCAAAGGTTTGGAGTTGGCCTTACTTAGAATGTGAAAACAAAATGAGAAATCCATACTGTTCTTTTGTGGAGCACCAGACAGTTCACATCTGCTGAGACAACCTCACACTGGAATCGGTCACCAGGATCTGTCTGTGCCACAGAGCACAAGCGGCTTTAACGCCTACTTATTTAGTGTAGACTGCACCCATCTGTACATGGAAATCAGTTTGTACCCACAGTTAGCTAAGAAGTCTTCCCAAATTTCTAGTTTTACATAATAGTAAGCACCAAAAAAACCCCCCACAATTATCTGTTGTCTTGCAACATACATGTGGAGGCAGAGAAGCAGGCATCTTGGGTTTGCTTTATGTTCTAACTCCCACACTGTGATAACAGCTTTTTATTCTTAAACAACCATCCAGCCCTCTTCCAACTTTATAACATATAAGAAAATAATCCTTTTTAGCAAGTCAACTTAGAACATAATTAATATGAAATTTTAAGGGAACATCTCATTGTGGAAAAGTTAGTAATGACATGCAAATAAGATCTTCCTGGTTATAGGTGAGTTAAAATAAAGCAGTCTGGAGAGCTACAGAGGAATAATTACATCTAGTAAAATGGAACTGATCTAGAAAGAGATAATAATGCCATACTTCTATTTCTTGCTGTAAAATATTATTAAGAAAGATTATGGTGAATTGTCTTTCACAGTTCAGAGAAACGATACTTACACAAATGCCTATTTAAATTAAGAACCAAATTATCATCCTGCAGTTCATTGTGAAGTAGTCAAAATATTAGTAGATCATGCATTTAATATGAATGATTCAGAATAGGAAGAATAAAAACACTCTGCAGAGGAATGTTAAAACTGTTATTATTTAAAGTTTTTCATGGAAACACTAAAAAAACATTTTACTGCAAAAGGAAACAATGATGAAAATAATATCAAAGATTTTTTAAAAGCCACCAAACACAGAGATCACTAATCTTTTTATGAAGAGATTTCTTCTATGCTATAACAATTCGTTAAGACAAACTTTGGTTTAGTTTGTTTAGGTTTTTTTGGCTACAGGGATCACACAGCACTAAAAATTATATTTTCTGTTTAAAACACAAAATAATAATGCACAACGTTATTATGTATAAATAAGAACGATCTTTAGAGCAGAAAATAAGACATATCTAGAAAATAACTTAAAAAGTAGATATTGGGCTTGATAAAAACAATATATGAAATATGCTAAAATATATTTAATAAAATATAAATATAAAATATACAATATAAACAACAAAATCTATTGGTCTTGATTAAAAAAATAAAAATAAAAAGATAACTGATAACATTGAACAGAGCTAGAGCAGGAATCAAATCACTGGCAAATTTACAGTAAACCAGAAATATCTTTCCAGCTGATGAATTCTTATTGCCTCTTTTTGATCCTACTCAAACTCTTCCTGTAACGTTTGGTTAAGATTGATCGAATATCAATGTCCTCATTATGTGAAATTTTCAGGAGCAGAGTGGGAAAGAGGCAAGAATCAGAATCTGATAGATGTGTCCACCTGCTCTGGTGTGGGGTCCTCCATGGGCTGCAGGGGAACAACTCTCACACAGCTCCATGCAACATTTTTACCTTTTGTTAAATATGCCATCAGAGAGAGACCACCAGCATCACCAATGATCTCAGCTTTGGGCAGTAGTAGTGAGTCCGTTGGATCTGGTTCTGTCCAACATGGGGTAGCCCTTGGTCTCTTCTCATAGAGGTTAGCCCTGCAAGCCTTCTGCTGTCAACACCTAGACACTTGTTACAAACTAATAGGATGATCTTATATTTTCATAAAGCATCAAGACATCCTTATTGCCTGGAACATTAACTGTTCTCTATTTTCTCAATAGGCTGAAATATAGCACAGGATCTGTTGATCTTGAGTGTTTGAAGACACCAGTTTTCATTAATGGCATTGAGTTGACTGAAGTTTCTGTGTCATTTCCAAGTCAGGTTCAAAACTTCTCAGATGCAGAGGCCCAGATCCTACTTTACTCAAGGTAATTTATTACCACACAACCCAATTACAGAGCACAGCTCCTAAATTGCTCTGATCTGAAGCTATACTTCTCTCTTCTGTGGTGATCAACTTCAAAGCAGGTAAGCCTGCACTGGGGAAGGGACCCGTGGCAAAATGAACCGGAAAAAATCTCTGTTTTGGAGGGTTTTTTGAGCCGGGAAAAGCTCTTGCTGGTGCTGAGGACTGTCCCTCTGATGGGCGGGCTGCCGGGAGGGCCTGGGCGGAGCCAGCACACCAGCGGCTAACTTCAGCAAGCCGTTAACAGGCCTAAGGGTTCATTCTGCGGTTATCAACTTCAGAGCAGGTAAGCTTGCACTGGGGAAGGGACCAGTGGCAAAAAGAACTGAAAAAAAGCCCTGTTTTGGAGGGTTTTTTGAGCCGGGAAAAGCTCTTGCTCGTGCTGAGGACTGTCCCTGTGGTGGGCGGGCTGGCGGGAGGGGCTGGGCGGAGCCANAACTTCAGCAAGCCGTTAACAGGCCTAAGGGTTCATTCTGCGGTTATCAACTTCAGAGCAGGTAAGCTTGCACTGGGGAAGGGACCAGTGGCAAAAAGAACTGAAAAAAAGCCCTGTTTTGGAGGGTTTTTTGAGCCGGGAAAAGCTCTTGCTCGTGCTGAGGACTGTCCCTGTGGTGGGCGGGCTGGCGGGAGGGCCTGGGCGGAGCCAGCACCACCCTCCGTTGAACAGGCCACAGGTGTAATAAGGTCAGCTAGGGACTAGTCGCTGCCCACTGAGCACAGATCATCCAATCAATCAACCCACACTTGTGTGTGCCCTGGGCGGTGCTGCAGCTCATAGAACATGTTTGCTGTTCCTCTGCTGGNGCAATAAACAAGAGGAGCTGGAGATGCTTGTGAGTCTGCAGCGCTATGACCTAATCGGCATCACAGAGACATGGTGGAATGACTCCTACGATTGGTGTGTTGGACTAGGAGGGTATAAACTGACAGGAAGGGGAAACAAGGAGGGATTGTTGCCCTCTGTGTCAATGAACAGATAGAATGCATGGAGCTCANTAAATCTGTTGGCACCCAGACTGAGGCCCCTGCACAAATAAGCAGGTATTCAGGCCTCTGACTGCAGAGAGTGCCAGTGCCTGGTACTTGCAGTGGAGGGTAGTGGAGACAACACCTGTGTAAGATGTGAACAGGTGACATATCTGCGCAGCCTGGTGACTGAGCTGAAGGATGAAGTAAAAAGGTTGAGGATTACCAGGGAGTCTGNCCCTGGTCCTCATGGGGGATTTTAACCACCCCAACATCAGTTGGAGAAACAACACGGCAGGGAACAAGCAATCCAGGAGATTCCTGGAATGCATTGACGATAACTTCCTTCTCCAAGTGATAGAGGAACCAACGAGGAGAGGTGCCATTCTCTTGGAACTGAAGTTAGTTTTGTAGTGCTTTGTTTTTGTGTTAACTACCAAGAGAAAATAAAATGTTATTTATCTGGCAGNAGGCTCTAGAACATGAGAGCCAGGCAAAGGAAGAGACAGGTGGAGATTTGTCCATGAGGCTGTCTAGGGTGAATCAGCCAGCCACATGCATTAGGACTTCTTTGTCCAAGCAAAAAAGGAGGGTGATTGTTGTTGGAGACTCCTTTCAGAGGGGAATAGAGGGCCCTATCTGCTGCCCAGATCCAACCTGCAGGGAAGTCTGCTGCCTCCCTGGGGCCCGGGTTGAGGATGTTATCAAGAAGCTCCCAGGTCTGGTAAAACCCTACGATTATTACCGACTTCTGGTTATGCAGATTGGTAATGATGAGATAGTGGAGAGACGACCAGAAGCAATCAAAAGGGACTTTAGGGCACTGGGGCGAATGCTAAGAGGATCAGGTGCGTGGCTTGTGTTTGCCTCCATTCCTTCAATTACAAGGACAAATACTGGAAGGTTCAACAAAGTGCAGCAGATTAATACGTGGCGAAAAGGGTGGTGCCAATGGTCTAGCTTTGGGTTTTTTTAACCATGGGGAGATCTACACGGCACCTGGTCTACTAAAAAAAATACATGTATGATAGAACTGGGAAAAACCTCTGAGGATCTAGTTCAAACTTCTGCACCAAACTAAGAGAGCATAAGATGCAATTAACTATTATAAAGGTGAGATGGTGTTTAACAGAAATACTTGCTTTAGGTTTGCAGTACATTCATAGAACGGCCTTGTGAATCCCCTGAGCTCACCTTCATTATTTTACTCACAGAGCCTGTGGCTGCAATTACACCTGAGCGATGTGTTACAGTGTGGGGAGAGTGGTGACACAAGCAGCAAGTGACAAAAGCAGGCGTAAATGAATCTGGGTATTTTCATTACGTTTTGGTAGAGAGTTGGAAAAAAATAGGAGGAAAAAATTATCTGTCTTGTAAGGGACATAAACATGACATTCTGTGCCTGGCAAGCGTCACAAGGTTTGCTGAGAGCAGAGCTTCTCAGGGTTAAGCCTATGAAGAAGCTGTGGGAAGGCTATCAAACAATACTAGTGATCCTGCTTTGAAATATTGATAAATATCATGGACAAGAGACAGACATTTTATTTCATCGCTGTCTCTCCAAAAGACTGCCTGCTTTTTCCTGGGCTAACTTCAAGGTGGTGTGTCTGCTGCAGCTTGGAATGGAAATCATTCCTGGGTGGAAAGCAACATACTTTTAATTATGTATCAGATTAAAGAAGTTGTTTTCTTCTATTCAAGACAAATCAGAGCTAAAGTTTAAGTTACGTCTTTCAGTTGAATCATTTATTTTTTTCCTCTTTCCTAGTTTGCCTAGTGGGATATTGGAAGCCTTCACTGAAGTAAATGTAAGTGACTTTTCCTTGTATTTCAAAATATTGTCACTCACATGAAGTTTTACATTCTGTCCAAGCTGTGATCAAGATAACCATGCCATAAATGAGTTCGCTTTCATTATCATTATCTATGGCAGTCACACACAGTGATGAGCCTTGAGATAAGCTGGAGTGGCAGACACCTCCTACAGACTCCAATGTTTTTTCCTGTGAGGTCCCTTGTATCCTGCTGATGTCTCAATCTGTTTCTCCCCAAGGGTCATGAAATCAATTTGTTGCCAGGAACCTTGTCAGCCTTGTTCTACTATTTGACTTTCAGATTTGCTGTGACAACCTTTTTAGATGAGATGGCATGGCCATAAACCACTTTTGATTCTGGGATCTGGTCAAGCTACTAACAGACTGTGCTTAGAAGAGCAAAATGCCCACTATAGTTCTCCCTTGATTAGAGAGGGCTTTTGTGTGCAGAATCTATTGACACAGTAGCTGAATGAAAACCCTTGTAGTAAAGCTGAAGAGTAGAATCTTCCCCTTTGCCTGGGGTATCTGCAGAAATCCTGACAGTGTGGTCTATTATGCAAGGAAATAAATAGATCATTTTCTGTGCACAGAAAGCTCTGAACTGTCTTACTGATGTCCTTGGGATCAGCTTTTGAAGAATACGTAGAACTGAAATAGGTCTTGCAGCTCATGGGAGGCAAAATGTGCCGTTTCCCCAAGAGACAGTTTAGGGACTAGTCTCCCAGTAGAACATTTTTATTCTTACCGGACTAGAGAGAGCATCAGGAGTTGTTCCAGTCTAAATATTGTTTTGGTTATTCCTATTTAGATAGCCAGCTGGTACTATTTAATATAGTCCACTAACCAATGTAATCCCTAAGTAACTACCAATAGTTCCATATTTATTATGCACCAATCTGAATTTTCTTCTCTTCTGTTCAGTAGCTATCTGCTGGTAAGATGAAATGTTTCACCTTAAGCAAGGATCACATGCTACACACAATCTTTCTTGAACCCAAAGCTCAAAGGCTTTTGACATGCTGTGACAGCCCTGCCCTCATACCACTTGAGTTTATTCTCTGTTTCTGGGGCCATAACTCAAACTGGTAATAATTAATGTATTGAAAAAGCATAAGCATCCAATAATACTAAATTTGACAAGTTTGTGCTTACATCCAATAATATCAGATTCTTGTTTTTTTGGGGTTTTTTATTAAAAAAAATAAAGGTGTATCTCATATAGAATGACTTCAGAAGAGAAAAAAGCTTTGCATTTTCTGTTTCATAAATTAAAAAATTGTTATATATGTCTATGTGTATATATACATATATGTATATGTGTGTTCACATATGCATGGTTTTTTTACTTGTTCTTCTAATGTTAAACTTAAAAATCTAAAGGAAAGCAGAAGAATATGGTAATGAAATCATTATATGGTTAGAAAAGTCTATTAAATAAAAAATGATAATAAAAAATAAAGGCATTTGAAACAAACAGCAAAAAGTCATGGAAAATTTATGCCCACTGTGTTAAGACATGTCATGGCCTCTGAGTTTACTTTGCATTTTCCTGACATTCTAGTGTGAGCTTTTGTTTTGAAGAAGGCACAACAAAAGCTCTTAAAATATTAGTCATATAAGAGCTTGCAATTTATGCAGATGTTGACTAAGATCTCCACCTTCTGAGCAACAGAAAAAAGCTATTATTTTAAGGCAGAAACAAAAGCATTTATTTCCTGTGAATCTGTAGTTTTTAATTCAAACACAGAGACTGGAAGATAACACTGAGTTCACTTTCAGACTTACCTAATTGGAAGTCTATGCTTTCAATTATTCAGTAGCCCTGAACTCTCAAATAGTAATCTGTGCTGCTTTCAGTGCTATGAAAACAAGCTTGCTTCTTTGAACAATCCGAATCAATAAATCTGATGAAGATATTGTTATCTTGAGAATGGAAGGAGGTGAGAGAGTACATCTGAAAGGGAACCTAAGGAAGAAGCTGCTGGAGAGTGTTAGTACAAATGTAAGATGTGAATCTTACTTACTTTGGGATCTGCTGACTGAATCGGTGCCTGAAGTATATGCCATCACTAGTTTACAAAAATGTACTGTCTTCATAACCAGTTCCTCTATGACAGAGCCCCTCTCGTTCGCTTTATCAGCTCTATCACCCTGAAATATGCGTCCTTTTGAAACGGTCCCTCTCGCCCCAGTGTCCCAGACACACTGCACTGTGCACATCCAAAGTTACATGTACTTCTGCCTTGGCAACCTGCAGAAGTGGTAATGGTCTTACAGAACCTGCAGATCTAGACCATAGGAGGTCTGGATTCAGATACAGCTGCCACACCTCCTTTATATTACCCTATGTCAACTAGGAGGACAAGAATACATATATATATATATATATATTTAAGTGTATTTTACACTATCTACTGTGATGGGGTTCCAGTTTTAGCCAGGGATTCCAAGGAATGTTCTGCATGCATAAGTAGTGTAAATAAAATGTGGCTAATACCATCACAAAACAGAAACAATTGAGTGACCACCTAATACGACAATCTTGTCTTAAGCAGGATACCTAGCCTACAAAGAGATGTTGACCATGTGAGTTTGGGACAGACTGATCTTGCTAGAGAGTGAGGCTGTCAAAAGGGAAGTGATGGCAAGACAGGCTGATGAGGGTATCATTTCCAGTCTTTTTAGATCACACTGTGCTGGTCTTCGATGTATCTGGCCCAGCAAAGGTACAGTCTTGTCAGGAATGTGAGTGGTGTCTAGACATCAAGACAGGAGTGGGAGGGGAGGAAGGTGCGGATTAGCTCAGGCTATGAAGCTAGACAAGTACTCATCTAAGCTATTGGATGGAACTTGTGATTTGAGACAGAAAAAAAGAGTTGAAATCTCATGTAAAGTACAACAACAAAAAGTAGGGGGAGAGCTCGCTTCCTGTTCGATTTATGTACAGAACTCCCACTGATGTGAATGGCAGGTCTGAGCACAGAGTAACATGCTTGGCGGAAAAAATCGGAAGGTCATTGCTTAGCAAATACCTATAAAATGAATTTAAATGCTGTCCTACCGTGATTCATCTGAGGTTTGATCTAAAGTTCATTAAGTCCAAGGGAGTTTCTCTACTGACTTCAGCAGACTTTCAAATCAGGCATTGGAAAAGATGTTCATTTCTTCTGAGAAGGCAATATTTTGTTGTAAGCTGAAAATTATGCTTTCCTGTAATTTTCTTGAAATGTAAAAACAAAATAAAACATTTACAACATTAATCTGTGATACACAGTGTTTGTGTCTATGATGGAAAAATGACAAGAACAAAACACTCTGGAAACCTCCTATAAAAACACAAATCTTTCCATGGATGAATTTGTACATAGAAGCCAGGAATTGCTGACACAAACAGACCTCATATTGTATATACTAACTTCTATATTTAGAAATACAAAAACATCTTAAAAAAACTTTTTTATGCTATCTGGATCCAAGGATAGCTAAAATTTAATGTTTCCAATTTGTGTAATGCTTTGACTATGGATATATAATTTGACTTCCTCTCTTTGTTCAGAAATCAGGATGAAATAATGTTACTTTTGTAGGCAAAGTAAGTGGGTCAGATTCTCATGGAGTGATGTCTTCTTAGAGAAGCATCTGACAGTATTTCTTGCTGCATATTTTTATTGTGATGTTTTTTGTAATAGATATGTGGGTGAGTCGAATTCCTTTATACTCAGTTGTACTTTGAGATACTGTAGTAAAATTCTTCTGACTTCCTTACACAATTAAGTAACCCCAGTGGGACTTCCTTTTCCAGGTTAACAGCAGCCTTTTGTGTGGATGTGCAGCTTCACTGTTTGACAGTCACTTCAAAAAAAAGTCTCTTTGAGGTATATTTTTCCTCCTTCTGTTACAATGAAGTGCCTCATTCTGTACATTAACAGGATGTGCTAGAGCAGATCACATGAAAGAAACTTTTTAAACAGAGAAATATACTGCTGCTATATTCCTCCTAGTACTTTACAAGGTATTGAATAAATCAGTGAATTTGGAATTTCCATCAGCACCTGAGAATAGGATGAACGATTTTCCATTAATCTATGAATGGAAATGTGGATCACTTAAAGGAAGTCATGAAAAGCCCACTTATTTTGTGCTGTCACAAATTGTAGGGAAATAAGCATGCGTTACACACAACTTAGGTCTATATTACTACCCAAAACTGGCAAGCGTAGATTGTGTTCATTTGGTTAACCTTGTCTCCTGCCCGAAAACGAGCCTTGTCCATACTACTGCTTAGGAATAACCACTAGTCAAGGCTGTCTCTTGAGGTGTGCTCGGGCATTGTACTGGCAGCACTCGCTGTCCTGGACCAAAGCCTTGCCAGAGACTGTGTTGTGGACAGTCACAGCCCTGTTCTTGATCCATGATCTGACCCTATTTCATTTACTCATACAGATTCCGCCAGAGATGATAACAGAAAGAATCAGAATCATAGAATGGTTTGATTTGGAAGGGACTTTTAAAGGTTATCTAGTCCAACACACCTGCAGTGAGCAGGGATGTCTTCAGCTTGATCAGATTTCTCAGAGCGCAGTCCAACCTGACCTTAATGTTTTCAGGGATGGGGCATCTACCACTTCTCTGGGTTCCACTGTTTCACCTCATTGTAAAAATTTCTTCCTTGTATCTAGTCTAAATCTACCTTCTTTTAGTTTAAAACCATTACACCTTATCCTGTCACAACAGGTCCTGCTAAAAAGACTATCCCCATCTTTCTTTATAAGCCCTGTTTTAAGTACTGAAAGGCCACAATAATGTGTCCCCAGAGCCTTCCCTTCTCCAGGCTGAACAACTGAAACTCACTTAGCCTTTCTTCATAGGAGAGAGGTTCTAGCCCTCTGATCATTTTTGTGGCCCTCCTCTGGACCCCCTCTGACAGGTCAATGTCTTTCTTGTGCTGAGGACTCCAGAGCTGGAGACAGTACTCCAGGTGGGGTTTCACCAGACCAGAGTAGAGGAGCAGAATGACCTCTCTCATCATGCAGGCCGCTCTTCTTTCAATAAAGCCCAAGATACAGTTGGCCACCTGGGCTGCAAGAACACATTGTGGGTTCATGTCCAGCTTTTCATCCACAAGTACCCTAAAGTCATTCTTCCCAGGACTTCCCCAATCTCATCATCCCTCAGTTTACATTCATACTGAGAATTGCCCCACCCAGGTGCAAGACCTTGCCCTTGGTCTTCTTGAACCTCATGAGGTTGCAATGGGCCCATTTCTCAAGCTTGTCTATCAGACAGACCGCTTCTCTAGAGGGCCACTTCTCAAATCGTACCTATCAGACTTTTCAACTAATAACTAGTGGTGGTCTGCATTTCCCAAGGCAGATATTTATCTAAGTGAACACAGATCATGAAACAGGTTAATTTTTTTAAGGAAAATTGTTCTTTTCTAGGATGAATGCTAGGTGGTTTGTTTGAAAGGATGATGCATTCTATGGCTTACAGAAATTCAGTATGCTAGCATTACTTTCTAATGTTGTTATGTAGGTTGAAATAGATTCTTTTAGCTAGAATATCATAGAAGCCACCAGTAAATTATTGTAGATATAGCTGTGTACAGTACCTATGCAGTAGGTTGCTCAATTTTGGGATTGTTTTACTTTTATTCCCTTTTTATTGAATCATTTTCCTTTTTACTTGTCACATTTAGCTGAAAGATACTGTTCTCCAAACATGCATGAAAAAGAAAGCAAAAATACAATAGCTATTTTCATTTCCAGATAGCCTACATTGATCACAATCTATATTTTGTCTGAGCAGCGTTTCCTCTGGGTTTTGTAGGCTATGTCTCTTTTTTTCCGCTTTAGTTAACAGTCCACTTGAGAGAAGAGTCTCCACTTTAGAGAAGACTCATATTGCAGTAGTCCAGGGAACTCTTCTTCTCAGGAATGACAGAAGATGTTCTAATGAATAGTCAATAACTTTTAATTACATAAAGAAACCTGCCAGATAGAACTGTTGGAGTGAATTTTGCAGGGTCCTCTTACTGCCTTGTCATGGCCTCCTGATTCCCTTGGCCCATCAGGGTAGGTGAGTGGTGAGAGATGCAGGACATGCTGCCTTCAGGCACCATTCAGGTGCCGTGGTGTGCTCTGTGTTCTGCTACATCGAGCACTTCGTGTCAGGCCACAGGGGAAGAGGCAGTAGCTCCTTGTGCTTTGTGTTGACTGAAAAAGGAAAGGAGAGAGAATGAATGTAAGGACGGAAGCCATGCCATGGTACTTTCCATTAGGTTCAGGGAATGGGTCAATTTTAATTCCTGTTACAGATATAGATTCAAAAGTTGGGGACAATAGTCAGATCTCTACATACAGTAGTTTGTCATAGTTACTATTATTCAGAGAGTGTTAAACATTGAAGCTAGAATCACAAAGAAATCGAGACTTTTAATCAAGAATGTGATCCAGAACTATGGAGACAAATAAGACATTGCTCTTTTCAGTTTTCCAACCTTAAATCCAAGAAATAATACAGCAGTTCAGATTTCTTACACTACAGCAGACAGCGTTGAGTTGTACTACTTATGCCTTGAGCTATTATGAGATCACCCCATCTTTTTGATTTAGGATTGCTTTTTAAGTGGAGGAGGTTTTGTGCAGTCACAGAGTTACTATTTATTGCAAACATCCAGATATTCATTCACTGGACATTTGTCCACTGCACAAAGATCTTTGAGTGTCTTAGAATAAGAGAATGGCTGAGGTTGGTAGACTATCTGGAGACGGTCTAGTCCAACCACTCTGCTCAGAGTCAGATCAGCTGGAGGAGGCTGCCCAGGATAGTTTGAGTTTCAAGCACTTCCACAGCTGGAGAGTCCAGAACCTCTGCAGGCAGCCTGCTCCAGTGTTTGGCCCACCTCACAGTAAAAGCAGTGTCTTGCAGAATGTTTACATAACTGAAGTTAGAAAATCATAAAAATACAAGTGATAGACTTTCTCCAAGAAGGATTTATTTATGCAGTAAAACAAAAAACAAATTAGATATTTTGCCTGGAAACGCAAGATGGATATAGAAAGACTGAGGGTCCAGTAATTAGGACATCAAAGAGAATGAGATTGATTTATTTTACCTCTGGTTTCTGACTTTTGCAAGAATTTTAAGTTATCGCAGTCCTGTATTTTTAATTCCTGTAAGATTAATTTTTATTTTCTGAAGCATATGTTTTTATTTAACATGGACAGTACGTCAGGTTCTCTTACATTCATCGAACCAGAACAACAGGCCTAATTACATTCTTAATAGCATAGAAATGCCATAGAGAGAGGAATTTTGTTTCAGAAAAGAGCAAAATGAAACCTTTTTGCTTTTATAAATGGAAGAACACTATGTCTACATACTGAATTAAAATAAAGAAATAGCTTAATTTTAACTGTGAAACTATTTAACATTTTTTTAAGTTTTATTAGTTTCTGACTAACTTTGCCTGCTTTTTTTTTAGGTATAGGATTTTGATGTAAATAATATAAGATTATAAATAATTTTGATCTGATCCAAAATGCATTATTTTCCATTAAAAAAACTACTAGTTCCTTGAATTAACTTTTATTTTCACTGTTACTAAATCTGGTTAGGAAACAGGAACAACTTGATGTACAATGAAGTGGAGCAGGAACAGGTCCACATCAGTTAATGAATTTATGTATTCCAGCACATATAAAATAAAATGAAAGAATATGGTTTGTGCACCACCAGAAGACAGAAGTGTTTTTCTTTTCTATTAACTATCTGAAAGTTCTCTACCAAGAAGTGAACTAAACGCCTGCTACATTAGGTTGCTTCCTCTGCTTCTAAAATACTTTTGAAAATTAGATGGTTTGTATCAGAATGGATCCCTGTGCGTTATTAAGAATAAATAATTAAGTAAGGAAATACCAATTGTCTCAGCAAATTTAAATTTAAAAAACACTTACCTTGTCTAGTTAACTGGATTAATACTCCCCAAATATAATGGTTTTCAGGACTGTGCAAGTGATAAAACTTGGGTACAGAAATTGCACTGCTACAGCCACATGCATGTATCCACTAATGAAATCGGGGCTTTTGTTGGCATTCTGGAATATTTCAGACTTGCGGAGGTAGTCAGTGCAGTACTAATGCTTTTAAGGTGACATTGTACTCAAATAAGTATGATTCAGATCCATGTTGAATGTAACCATCAAGGCAGAATCTCATCTTGAAAAGCAAAGAATGTAATAAGCACCACATGCCCTCAGCCCATGATCACCTCAGGCACTCCAAGAAAAGTGCAAACTCCCTCTCTTCCCCAAACTCAGCCTTAAAATTAAGGTCAAGAAAAGCAAATGGAGAGCTGGTAATGTGGACTATTCTTTATTTATCTGTATGGTCTGCCTTAAAGTTCAGGGCAAGAAAGCAGGATGAAGAGCTAGGAAGTAGGACTATGTATTTACTTACTTGTGTGTGTATTTGGTCTCAGGTGAGTACAACACTTATTAGTGTCAGGCATTGCACGTTGCAGATGTAAAGGCAGTTTTCCCCCAGCTTTTAAATCACAGACAGCAACTTTTACATGCCAGCAGTATCTGTATTTTCATTCTTCAAGGTCTGAATTACCTTTTCTTTACAAAGCACATCCTCCATAGGACACGAATGGCCTTTGAATGCTAGTTCAGTTGGATCTGAGTTAAACTAGACTTCAATTCCCCACCAAAGAAAGAAGTCAAAGAAGGAAAGAAAAAGTTTTTAAATGTGTTTTGCGTTTATGAAGAAACTATAGGAACTACATTAAGAAGATGATCTTTAGTCCTACAAACAGGGCCAGTTAAATCTCTTGTTTATTAGGAATGAATCACTGTAGGATTCCTGGAAAGAAAACAAAGCAATGTGCTCTGTGTTTAGAAAGGATACAAATCCTCAAGCCGATGCACAAAGGCCAATTAGCAGATACTTTGATTGCGAGTGCCCACTGACTCATGCTTGCTAGGATGCCAAGACGTTCTCAGGAGAGGAAAGCAGGCTCACAGAGCAAGCACAGTAGCTCAGTAACCCGATGGTAATGCTTCAGAAGATCCTGACTCAAGGCAGGGCACCCTAGGTTTGGTCACAGATTTATTCTTTTGTGTCAAATGGCAGTGGGGTTTTTTTGTGTCAGTGTCCATGGTGATGAGTTTGACCATCACCCCTGGGACAGCACTGAGAGCAATTTTACAAAGCTCACCTTGGCAGATTTACCATCACTGCTATGTATCAGAGAAATCAGTGACAGCAAGCTATTGACACACTAAACTGCAGAAAGTCACTGTCTTACCATCTGAGGTATAAAACCTCCCATTTCCTCATCTGGTAGGCCATCTGAACTGCTAATTACTGGCAAAAAAAATGTTTCCTGTCAGATGTTATCCAGACAACTACAGAATATAAGTCAGTCTTACTTTTGCCAAGGCAATTAAAAGGGAGCTGACCTAGAACATGTCAAAGACCATAAAACACAATTTGCTGCTCTTTTACATAGTCAAGTACCTCAATCTCCATTTTTCTTTTTTCCTCATTATCCAAATTATTTGGTAAGTCAACGAAGGAGAGGCCAACTGAATGAAATTAAGTCACAAAGGAGATGAAAGAGGGTGAAAAACGAATGACAATTTGTCTGTTATTGCTGACACTATTGCATGTCCCAGGAGAACTCAATGTTCTGGAAGAGTGTGTGGCATTAAAACATCAGAAAATTATTTATTTAATAAAA
Source organism: Baryphthengus martii (assembly GCA_013396935.1). Lineage (NCBI taxonomy): Eukaryota > Metazoa > Chordata > Aves > Coraciiformes > Momotidae > Baryphthengus > Baryphthengus martii. Next base: position 69,770 of record VWZK01009853.1, on the reverse strand, counting down.
TGAATATAGACAGTTTCAAATCACGATAATTTTCATTCTACTTTGTGTAGGATGATGTATTTGATTCCATTAATCAGGATTTTCAGGCAGCTGAGATTCTTAGAGAAGAGTAAAATTTTTTATGAGTTGCTAGTGCAGTTGAAAAGTACAGACAAATTTGCCTCCTCGATAGGCCTTTCTGTAGGACTGAGGCAAAAGTAGCAACTATGCAGCCTTTGCTTGGGCAGAGAAGTCTGAATGCACAATTTTTACAGCAGTTAGGTGTCAGAATTTGTAGCTGACCGTAAAGATCTCAGACTGCTCTCTCACCCTCAAAACCATTAGGGCAATCTGTGCTGTTACTAGATTACTTGTTACAGAAGTACGTATAATATTCACAGTTCATGTGTTTATTCTGTTGCACAAACATATTGAAATACAAAACCTTAGTAACTATACAAACCAATCTAAATGCGCATATGTTAGCAGATGTGAAAACCTGCAATCAACACCCGTGTGTGAGGGATTTCTGAACCTATCAAACCCCTTCTAAACCTTGGACCATGAGTGGAGATTCCCCTAACTGTGTACATTTTAGATGAACGCCGTTTATTTAGATTCTAGAGGTGGATGTGCGTGGCTAAACGTTCCTAGATTTTGCAAATCTTAAAGTATATTGAGAAATCAGTATATGGATTGAGAAGCCAGTACATGGATTCCTACACTGCTGAATTCTTAGGCATGCTAACAGTTTCATAGAATGCTATAAAGCTTTGCAAAATGTGCTGTTTGTTGTGCCTGTGACTTTTTTGAGTATGATTTGCACATATCTACCCTTGATATGAAGATGGATTATGTGCTTGCAACACACATATTTTCTTTCCTGTACACATTTTCAAGAATTTCTTATATAAGTGCTCTCACAGTCTGGTAAAGTTTAATACAGTGTCTTGCATATGTTCAACGTAAAAAGAAAATACAGGCTTTTAGGGCTTGAGCAGAAAAGGTACTCAGCAAGTTGACATACATATAATTGCCGAGACCACTAATGCTGGGAGATGTGATTGTAGGCAGATGTGAACTATTTTACACATGAAAACAGATTTGAAAAACTAATTTGCATGATTATGATGGACTTTGCACAAACATGCGTCACAGAGCACATCAGGCATAAATCAGGCTGCTTTGCAGTAGTCACAGATTTTCAGTTTTATCTGATGCTATGGAAATGCAGTTATACCACACTGACAGCAATCTGCCATCATATGGTGCAGAATTAGTTTCATCTGACATTGCACTGTTTTAACTTCTGGGATGTGCACAAATGTGACATCTATATGTGTCACGACACAGCATTTAAAAGGCAGAAAATATACATATGCTTCTGTTGTGGAAATTTATGCATGCAGCTTTTCTCTGGATTTTTTTTGTTTGTTTTGTGTTTTTTTTTCTTTTTCTTTCTTTTTTTTTTTTTTTAAATGGGATTTGGCTCTGGATTAAAATATCTGGATAGAGGTGCCCATATGTGAGTGAGGTGTCTAAACTCCCACTACAAGCTGTGGCAACAGGGAGCTCAGTTCAGTTGCCCACACTCAGCTGCCTTGTATCATCTCTGCGGTGCTAGGATATGCCCATCTGGTCTCCAACAAAAACACAGATCTCTCATCTGTGTACGGTGTCAGGGACATGTGACAATGTCTTAGGTGTCCCACGCAGCCACTTTTAGGAGGCAACTATGGTTAGAGTCCTAGATCTCTATTGTCTGCAGTGGGAGCTTAGAGAATCACCTTCCACAAATAAACATATTCAGATACCTTTGTCCAGATATCTTGATCTTGAAATGAACTTGTCTTCATTATTTTGACCTTTTGAGACAATGTAAATGAAACAGATGAAAAAGCAGATGTTCAGGTTCAGTCCTGTAGTAGCATATGCCAAATTTTCAAATGAATATAGTGGGGTTTTTCTTACATTCATGAGTATTTATGGCAAAAAATTTTCTCTACCCCTTACAAAAGATTTGTCTCCTACTGACCTTCCTTAAAGTATTATATGCACTTAATAAGATAAATTTCATCTAAAATGATAGAAAAAGAGATGAAAACCAGAAATAATTATCTTTTATCTTATTTTCTGTCATTATTTTTAGTATGTTTAGGATTGTACTTCAAAATTGATTTCTGAGAGGAAAGAAACAAATGTTGCAGGTAGTGTACATCTTACTGCCACCAAATACAGTTCTTCCTATAATGACAGTTTTCTGTGAATTTTAAAAAAACATTTTTGTACATAAATATTCAGTAAAATTTACTACTAACTTGAAAGGGCAAGAATGAGAAAAGATAAGTAGACATACATTAGAAAGTGTCCTTGTTATGCTCATTGTCAGCTTATGATCTTTCTGTTGCAATGTTAATTCTTTGCTGGTCAAAGGGAAGGGTTTCCTCAAAATAACATTTTAAATGGGTTGTCACTTTTTTTGAGTATTGCAGCTGTTGGGCTTTGCCAGGCATCTTCTCAAAATCTTCTCTTCCGTTTTGATTATTTAAATAAATTATTTCTCTAGTGATCTCTGATGGCGTCTGCTGAGATACAGATCTCACAAAGGCAAATGACCAATTCACCATGAGGAACAGTGTCTTGTGGTTGCCATAGCATCTACCAGGATCAAAAAAGAAAGAGTATTTCCAGTTTAAATACAGAATCTATAAGCAAGCAAAATGTTCATCACTAATCAAAGTCTATCTTTCCTAAAGCATTCACCACGTCTTAAAAAAATAGGTTTGTGTAAAAGAATTCCACATCTACTCCAGACCATTATCCTGCTTTAAGAATAAATTAGAAGAGAAAAATATATTTCTACTGTATTAAAACTTATAATAGACAAACCTGAGCCTGGAATACTGTATGCAGTTTTAGGCTCCCCAGTTCAAGAAAGACAGGGATCTACTAGAAAGTTCAACAGAGAGCTGAGGATGATTAAGTTAGAACATAGGAAGTTTCATCTCAACATGAGGAGAAACTTCTTCACTGTGAGGATGATGGAGCACTGGAACAAGCTGCCCAGAGAGGTTGTGGAGACTTGTTCTCTGGAGACTTTCAAAACCCGCCTAGGTGTGTTCCTGTGTGGCCTGCCCTAGGTAATCCTGCTTTGGCAGGGGGGTTGGACTAGGTGATCTCTAGAGATCCCTTCCAACCCCTAATATTCTATAATTTGAATTATTTTTTGTATTCCCACATATCCGCAATGTATGATTGTAATTAAAAGGATTAATAAACTACCTGAGTCACAAAGAATGAATAAGACCTACAGTTGACAGTCTTTGAAAATGCTGTAATGTCTTTCTACATACTCCTGTTTTGCAGCTTCTGCCCCTCTCCTCATCCCAGGGCTTGGGCTGGCTGTGTTCAGCATATGCTTTTATCTGGTGCAGATGTGCCACCTTGGAGCTGACTGCCATGAAAGCAACTCTGTTGTGAGAAGAAGCATCATTCTTGCCCTCCATCTGTGCATCCTCTGCTCAGGAGTTGAGCTGTATTTATGCCACCCATGGTCCTTGCCTGAGTTCTCTGCAGGCATGCCGTGACCAGCCCTGTGACCAGCCTGTCTTGCCTGGCTGGCTGGCCTTCAGATCTGCTGTGTCACTGAAAGTGTGTCTGGCTATCCCTGGGCTATGCCAGCCCCACTCTGATCTCCATCTTCAGGAAAAGTGTGATTTGATCCCATGCTGGGGAGGGCACTGCCCTGCCTGCCTTGCTGTTGCAACAGCTCTTGTCTCCCTGTCATTTGCAGGGCTGCTCACCCTTAATGCTCCCTGACATGAAGATCACAGGCTGTATTTTTAGTTATCTTGATCATGGGAAGTGCTCTTGCTTATCAGATACTCAGCAAATGGATTTTTGATCAATACTATAGGCATCACAGGGCAGTGGCCAATAGATTAAAAATGGTCTTCATCTCATTACAGGCAGTGCTTGATTACTGGTATTGATAATCCTTACCTGTATTTATTCTTATTAATTAGGCAATACAAGGCTAAATAGTTCAAAGTGATGACCGCCTCCTTAGAAGAAATGTTCTGCCATGTCGAAAGAATATCCATTAAAAAATTTAGAAAAACAAGCTTTTACTAACTGAATGCTCTGAAGTCGTCAGTGAGAAAGAAGTTCTTGGCATTTAAATTGCCATTTAACTAAAACAGAACTATAGTTATGACACTATAGTTTTAATTATATGTATGACACTGACAGCAGGTTGAGGGAGGTGATGCACATCTGGTGTGCTGTGTCCAATGATGGGCTCCCCAGTACAAGAGAGACATGGACATCCTGGAGAGAATCCAGCAAAGGGGCATGAAGATGACTGAAGCATCTGTCATACAAGGAGAGTCTGAGAAATCTGGGACCATTTAGCCTGAAGAAAAGGATCCAGGGGGATCCTACCAATGTATATAAATATTTGATGTCAGAAGTAAAGAACTCCCCCAGACTCTTCGCTTTCAGTGCTCAGAGAAAGGACAGAGTGTGAAGGGCACAACTTGAAATGCAGGGGATTCATTTAAGCATACATAATTTTTTTTTTTTTTTTATTTTTTTTAATGTGAGGGTAGTCGTTACAAGGAAGCAGATTGCCCAGAGAAGTTGCAGAGTCTCCATTTTTGGAGATATTCAAACCTCAAATGTACACAGTCCTGAGCAACCTGTTTTTAGTTGCCCTGGCTCTGAGCAGTGGGGTTGAACTTCCCACCCCTCCAATTCTGTGATTCTTTACACCCGGCCAGGCTCTTTCCAAAGTCACTTGGATCATAATAACTGATAGGCTAGTGCTATTTTGTTTATAGAAGTAGTGATATTTTTGTAGCCTTCTCTCCTTTTACTATGGAGCATTCAGAGTTGCCCCTTTATGGTTGTGGCCTTCAATAGCAAATAGATGTTCCAACCCTTTCTGCTGAAGTCCTCTGCTATGAATGTTCCTCAGCCTGAAACCATTTGTATTCCAATATTCCCCTCTGCTTGCCGCAGACGTAACTTCCTTTCTAATTATTTTCATCAAAATTACTTCCTTTTCTCTATTTGCCTACATCCTACTGACACCAGACTGGACACTGGTTTCTCATTCTTTCTGTTCCCTCCAATGTTACAAAACACCAAAGTTCAGAGCCATTCTTGGCAATTCTGAATGGTGTGCTTTGCTGGGCTGCTACAAGATCCAATAAGGAAAACTTGGTCTGGCATATTCCTTCCTGAGCTATAAAACAATATCTGTGTGTTTTCTAAGAGCTGAGACTGTCATAGAAAAACAGATGGAGACAGAATGAGTTTCAGGGAGGTTTCTGCTACTTTAAGGGAAAAGTCCCTTCCCTTAAGACAAAAGGAGATCACCAAGTTTTCCCAAATTCGGTATTACTACTTGTCGGTACTGCTATGTATTGGCACATAGCCATTTTCTTTCCAATGCTTTTATGGTTTTGTCTCTCAAAGCTAGAAAAAGCATCAAAGAACATTTCCAAGGTGGCAGCACTGCTAACAGTTAAACACCTGATTTTTGTAACATTGTCAGGCAACAATATCTGGTATAATAATCCTACAATATACAAAGCAGTTTCTAATTGCTATTATGTATTCTGGAAATAGTGGCCTAATTTACCACGGACTAAAATGAAAATCATTAGTTTTGCATGAGTCGGGAAATTAGAAATAAAACCAAGTACTGAGATATGTTTTTTTCTACCACCAATATCCTTGCAAAATGAGATAGGGACTACTTCGTTTCTGTTCGCATTTCAATAGCTGATGGTAAGAATAAAGATGAACCTGCTCATTTTTTAAAGCAAAAGCTTTAGTCCTCCCTCAAGTCATAGCATAAACACACCTGTGAAAGAGCCAAAACCAAGTTGCCATGAAAGCTATTAAATTCTTACACCGGGGCCAAAACTGGGGAGGGAATCTTATCTGTAGGCAGTATGTATGCAACCAGAATGCGATGAATGAGAGGAGATCCTGGCTTCTCACATCCCACAATGTTGGCATTTTGAATAACATCTGCTGCACAACCACTCTGAGCTGGGATTGAGCGAGGGTGGAACCTTGTTCATCTGCATGTATTTCCTCTTCTCCCTGCTTTCCCACACACACCTTCCCTCTCCTCAGCATCTTTGGCATGAAGTAACCTAAACGTGCAAGGATTACCCAGGCAAGCTGAGCTTGCCGCTTCATGCAATGACATACACTAATCTTGAAGGGCAAAGTGAATCATATTTTGTTCTGGAATGCAGATTTCAGATGTGAAAACTAAAAAAGTGTTATCTCAATGTGAGACCTTGGCCTCATGCAAATTTTACAGGTGTAAGGTATTTTACGCTTGTAAGAGATGACTGTAGAAAGGGAATGAAAATTAAAAAAAATGAAATGGAACAAATTGCCAGGGAAATAAAGCTGAAGTATGTTGCATTCTGGTTGTGTTTTAGGTTTTGTATAAAACCTGTATTAACATGATTATGCAAAAAGTTTAGTGAAAAACTTTAGCATATCACAAAATAACCTCTGTCAATTACACTGCAGTACATATGTTGGCAACACTGAAATGTGGACAAAAAAAATCTATAAAATACTTTGAACAGCATCCTGTGGGATTGCAAAGTCCTATCCTTGCCTGGCAAACTATATACAACTTTAATAGTGTTCCCATGGCTACTACCATGCTGTGTTTGATAATAAACCCGAGGAATCAAAAAAAAAATAATAGGACAGAGTCTCATACCTCTGCATATATCTAGGAAAGGGAATTGTACTGATTTGCATACTCAGCTTTATTCACTGTCACTGATGCTGCAGTATTTTCTTTCCGTTGATGTTCTTCCTCTCAGTACAGCTGAAGTACTACCTCACTGTTGACTGCAATATGCCCCCTGCTAAAGAAACAGTGCTTCTGACTGCTGTTCACAATGTGAACTACATCCTAGTGTTTCCTCTGTTAATTGAGGAAATAATCAAGCTGTGTGGTATTCTCATGAATAGGGAAAAAAACACAACAGTCATTTCCTTTGTCACTGGATACTTTGAGAAAAAATAGGGAATGTGATCTACATCATTTGCATTTTATTGTCTTTATTTGCCAAGGTGTGGTAATGTGCTTGGTTTCATACAAGCTGTGCTATCCTAGGGAAACCAAATATGTATAAATACCAAGTATGTATTAATTTGGCCACAATTGTACAGAACTCACTTCTGACAAAGAGAAATAAGTTGTAAAGGCTTATATCAGTCCTGATGTCTCCCAGAATCTTTCTTGAGAGCAATGATGTATATCAGAAGCATATTAAAGGGATATGGATGTGGATATGGAGTCATACTAACCATTTCAGAGAGGCCATGATTCACAAAGAAAGGGCATATGGAAGCCAAAATATACAATCAATGTTGTTATTTTATGTATAGCTTAAGAGATGGTGAACTGGAATTAGAAAGAGCAGTGGCATGGTATTCAACAGGCTTAAAAAGAATATGACATTAAGAGTAGGAAAAAGTGTAGGGAATGGACAAAATGGAAATGGGCAACTACAGAAATTTTACAGCAACATCCTAGATGAAAGCATAAGGTGAAACATCATGGCAGTTTAAGTAAGAGATTATAAAACTGGGATACGCAGAAGTTTTTGGTAGGGGATATCAGAAGGGAAGGGAGAGATCTCACCCATAAGTGTCCTGCTGAAAATCTAGAGGAGTGTAAGAAGGGCTAGAAGTCAGTTCAGGATATTTGAAGCCCAATCTGAGAAGGGAAAGTGTAAAGGAGAGTGAAGAGTGACTGAAAGGAAAGAGAGAGACATCTCACTTTTCAATGTGGAATTGGAACAATGCTGCTCTAGCTGTTACATAATCATATATATACATGCATAGATTGACAGGAACTCAAGTATAAGAAAGATGAGGATAGAGAGACTGGTCTTTTTGAATTACATCATCCAAGATCAGGAATAATACATAGAAGGGAAAGAGAAATAAAATTAATATAAGTGGAGTCTCATGGAGCTTCAGTGCTAAGTGCAAGAGAGGGAAGGAGAAGGCAATGGTAAAGTATAGATGAAGGGCCTTTAAAGAGGAGTTAGGAAACTGAAGTGCCATACAAGATTAAGGCAAGGAAAGTGATAGCTTTTGCTGAATGTAGCCAATAGACTGAGATGAATGAGAGTAGAAAGGAGGTCTAGAGAGGGAAGAGGCCACGGCTGACCTTGGTAAAGCCTGTTTCAGTGGTGTGAAAATGGCAGAGAGCAGCTTGGAGGTATCTGAGGGGAAGCATAACACAAAGGGAGCCAGAACATCCAAGGCAGGCAGCACGTGAAGCGGTTGTGACAGCTAGGAGGAAGCAGTAGCCACCAAAAGTCAAGGGGTGTCACAGCAGGAACCAAACCACACAGTGACATATTAAATGACTAAAACAAAAGAAGAATATAAACGAAAGCTGGCTTGAATCAAAACTGATGGATGACTGTAATTTAAGAGAAATCTGGAGGATGGAAGTGAGTGGGAGAAGGAAAAAGGTAGCAGAGATAACAGAGAAGAAAAAGATTCTCGTGCCAGAGGCTCTGGCAGAGGACAGACAAAATGAGATGTGTGTCTGAGCAGGCAGACTGGAGCTGAAAGGGAAAGAGATGGTATACCAGCTCGATAGAGGCTGAGTGATATCCAGTCAAAGTAATCCTTCATACTGTGTTGTGTTATTCTAAGGCATGATACGGTTTAACACAGCAGAAAGAGGAAGTTTAAAATGTTTTGCTGCCATTTATGAGAAAAAAAAGTCTAGTAGTTCATTTATTCTGTTCTCCAAGACCTTGATGATTTAGGGGCCATTAAAATTCAGCTGGGTATCCCTGTGTAGAGCACATTACAAACAGACAAAGGCATCTGGAGAGACAAAAGAGGCATAAAGAGAACTCCTTGAGAAATGCTTTCCTCTATCACAAGGCTTTTCCCATTTCATTGCTTCCTGTTCCATACCCAGATGAAAACAAAGTGTTACTGAGTTTTCTAAAAGAAGAAACAGAAAAACTCAACTCTGAAGTACTTTTTATTCACTCTCCACTCACATGGAAGATTCAGGTTCAAATCTGTGTCTGTGCACACACACAATTTCTGTGTACATTTGATTTGAGTTGATTTAAATAACCTAAAAGACAAAAAAACCCCGAGGCATATGTCATCTACTAGAAGATGGCATATAAAACTGTATTTTACATTATTTTTTATATTTTTGAAGAGAGTTAAAATCTAGCCTGAAGGTAAGATGGCGAGGTAGCTCTTGGACTAGCTGCCTTCTGCTGTTGGTACAGCAAAGTTCATATTTCCTCTATCACAAAACAGTACTGAGGGCACAAGTAGCAATTTCTTGTACCCCAGTACTGCTCTCAGGAACGAAACGTAGTTGCAAACTTCACAGAAAGAGGATGAGGCCCTAACTAGCCAAGAATAAAACCAATAATGGAAAGAAATGTGTATGTAGTATCAGTCTTGTTAGGGGTTTGTATGGCTTTTCTGACTGAATAAATAAATTTAAGTTTCATGATTTTACAGCAGGTCTTTACAAAGTACTTTCTGACTGAATAAATAAATTTAAGTTTCATGATTTTACAGCAGGTCTTTACAAAGTACTTTCTACCTGATGCTTTGGGTTTGCAGTCTTGCTTTGAAATTAGTTTAACAGGGCTTTTTTTTAAAGAGGCATGGGAATCAACTTGCCCTTATAAGTCGAGCAATGCATTCCTTTATTCCTGAGCCTGTCCAGCAGTTAGAATATCACCCTTTTGGAAGCTCTAATTGTGGTAATGGTCAACTGCACAGACCTCCTGTCAAGGCCTTTGTCATTCCTAAATTATAACAAAATCAGCAACCTACACGGGTTTCAAAGTTCTTATTACCAGGTAGAATTTCTTACTTGCCTGTGAAGTCTTCTTCTATTAATTATAGTATTGATTATGTTGCCACAAATTTCTCTAAAGATTATTCCTACCAGATTTAGATCACCAAAATAAGAAAACACAGAAATAAGCAAGAAAAATGCAACAAATATACACCTTCTTGCCTGATGCTTGTTAGCTAGAAGTACTGCCAACGTATCAGCAATATACCTTATGTGCTGCTCTTTCATGAGTTTTAATGTTTTAGTAAATCAGGAAGTCAGAACTGATTAGGGACTGTCAGATTTTGAGCAAACTATTACTGTGTCTTAAATTAAGATAGCTTTTGCAACCATATTTCTACTCCGAGGTGCTGAGCAAGGTGGGTGAGGGGTTGGTTGTGTGGTGTTTCTACCTCATTTGAATTGGAGCACATTGCACACTAAATACTGGAAGTGATGAAAGAAAAGTTCCTCTGCTCCCTCTCCCCATAAATCCATCCCTGATTGAATGCTATTTTATTATAGAGTGTATGGATGTATTATCAAACACAGGAGAATGACTGAAGACAGACTTGAATAACAAAACCAGATCAGTTCTCCTGCAGATGTGCTCATATAACCCCTATCAATGGTAATTACACGTGTGATACATCAACAAGAAAACATAACTTGCAGTTCATATTTTTCGGTGATAAGATGATACTTATTTAAAGATTATAATGCTGCAATATTAATCACTGATCTTTGCTTGCGGTTCAAGAAGTAAAATGTAGATTTAGGAAGAATAAGTATCACAGGAAGTAGGCAATTAATTATTTTTTGTCTATAACCGTTATGAAAAATATAGATGAAACTGTTTATGTGGAAAAGGCATGCTAATGTAGAGATTGAAATGAAGTTAGAAACCAAGCGATGTTGAACTAGTGGATACTAAATTTAGATCTTAATGGTGTAGTGTCAAAAGCTAAAAGCATGTTATTTACAAGCTATTAAGATCCAAAAAAAGTGAATCTAAGTACAAATTGTAATGAAATCTAAGGTTGTATAGATGGAATTCTTTAGGCTCTGATAAAGGTACTTGAAGACAAAAAATCGCTATATGTGTTTATGGAGCATATAGTGTAATATCAATGTACAACTCTATGAAGACCTAATAAAATATAAAAACATTTAAAGGCTGGCATTCAGTTAGCATATGGAACAAATAATGGTTGGGTTTTTCAAAAAGTCAGGATGGTTGAGAAAAAAACACCTTTAAAGGTGATGAAAAATCCGGATGCAATAGCAGATGAGAAGTGCCACATGAGTAGAAATAGAGAATGTGGCTGTTCAGAACTGTGAGTACAGAGGCCTGATTTAAAGCCCAGGAGATCCATGCAAAGATCCTTCACTCCCCTCAGTAGTGATTTATGTATTTATTGCCATATCAAGAAAAAATTATGAAAAGCCAGACACACTGCCATTTGCTGTGGTATGTCACTGGAAATATTATTTCCAACAACTCATTAAAAACTGTTTCCTGAAATATGTCAGTCTTCCATTTTTAAATCAATGTTAACACATCATTTAGTGATGTTATATAGGAGTAATTAATCAGAATCTTAGACAATATATAAAAATCTATAATGGTTATGGAGTTACTTCTGGCAAGCAAACTTTCATCCTTATCAGAATATGAAATTCTTGCTAAGATATGTTTTCTTCAGAAAACTACCACTCTTCTGGCAGCAATTCTTATATCGGATATATTATTATACCTTAGATTTATGTTGTCAAGTACATTATAGTTGCATGAATCATCACACTTATAATTATTAGCAAAAAAATTCTGGACTTTTCTGATACACTAGATTTTATCTTGAAAACAGGAATATTGTGAACCAAGAGATCTCAGCCAGCTCATCTAAGACTCCTGGGTGTAAGATATCTAGGCCTACTAATTAAAAAAACCTTTGATTCTAGAAGCTGTTGTTTAATATCTTTTGAAGTTATCAGTGGAGAGCAAATCACTTATGCTCATGATAGAAGTATTTTAATCTTTTTTCTTTTTCTCTGAACACACAAAACTATCATTACTATTTTTACTGTCTCCATGTAGTAGTTGGCACATGGCATTGGATTTTGTTTAAAGGCACCTCCTTTTATTTTCCTCACTTCCTACAAATTTTTCAAAGTAATTTTAGCTTTTCATCTCAAAATGTATTCTTCAAACAGACTGACTTATATTGGTTACTCTTTCCTCACTATTAAATATATGGGTTTTTTCTATTTTTTTCTAAATGTTTGTTAGTTTAGTTCACGTGAGGAAATTACCCCCTTTTGACTACGAACTTTTGTAGGTTTTTATTCACTCGAATAAAAAATTTCAAATTTTCTAATTTTTATCTTGCTATTTTTGTAAATCTCCCTTAGTCAAATTAATTTATAGTTTCCTCCAATTTTGAAATTATTATTCTTAAGCTGGAACAGCCTACTATATAATCAATGAAGAATAAAAGTTGCCTAATTAATATGTTTGTATAAACCTGAATTTTAATGCTCTGATCTGCAGTTCAAAATTATAGCCTCACCCAGTTTATTATTTTTGTTACAATAGTACAGTTTTGACAGAATACCTCAAAACACTAGACAGCTAGCTTAATTTTTGGTAGCGTTCATGGAATTAGACGGTTCTGCTTAAGATCTTTAACACAATAAAATCTCAAAAGGTAAAACAAATCACAGGATTAAAATGTGGTAACCAGCAAACTGACCACTTTTTATCTGCAAATGAAGAGGAATGTCTTCTAGGAAGAGACTTCAATATCACTTTTACATCTAATAAGAGGTTATTAGACTTCTAATAATGAAAACTTGCTTCTGTCACTCCCACCTCACCATCCTTCTGTCTATAGTTATAAAAAAATGTGGTGACTTTAAGTCAAGAGTCTTAGTATATTTGTGACAGAAGATACTTTGTACTCCGGCATTTAGATGCTCACTCAGTAAAACAGGCGTCAGAAAAAAACATCACTAACTTCTACCAGAAATCTGTATATTTCTCTCATATAGAGATGATAAGATACCTCTCTTACCAGGTAACCAAACGATTGTGTATAAATGCTCTCACTGAACAAGAATCAAACTCAACATTAATGACATATTCAGGGGCTACTAGACTCTTTGTTTTTTTTTATGTGAGATCCATCCTTTTGTGGAGATCAGACCATTTCTAAGGATTTAATTCTCCTAGTAACCAATAAGAGGCACTGACAGCTGTGTTGCCATCACTCACCACTTAGTGGGCATAAATGAGAGGAAAGGGTAATTCAGCTTGCTAAGACTATGCTTGCAGTAATAAGTTTGTGCCAGTGGTGCAGTTTCTAGAAGCGCTAGAGTTCATTTAACGACATTATAATGATCATGTGAGCTCAGTGTGAAATTTGCAGTGATGTGCAAACCTCTCAGTGACCAACATTACTTTTGTGGAATGGATGCACTCAGGCTTGATTTAAATCAACTGCCTCTCTTAGCAAGAAAATTTAAGTCTTTGTAGAGAAGATGGATATGACTATTCCTTAATGCTGTCTAAATCTTGATCCATGACAGATCCAGATGAGCTTTCAGGAACCCCATGCTATGACTCACCCCTGGCTTGATCTTCTCATTTGCAAATTAGAACTGGAGGGCAAAAGAAAAATCTTGAACAATATCTATAATCTGTCTGAAAAAAAAGAGAAAACATCTAATAGATTGGCTGAGTTTAAAAACTACCAATGAAATCAAGTAGTTAAGTTTTAAGGAGAGTTCGTGAACTTAAATGATGGTTTGGTTCTGTACAAAGCTTTTAAGATGGTAAAGTCTTGAAAGGAAATAAAAAGATACAATTAAGAAAGCTGACCAATAGACTGATCATTTTATATCTGGTAAGTCAGCACAAATGCCATTTTAGGCATGAGATATACAAAATTAAAAATGTAATTTAAATGGAATTCTTTCATGCTTATGAACATACAAAGTGTATTACTGCAATTTAATAAACTCTGTTCCTCTGCACCTATTATAAAGTAAGCCATATACTCAGGAGAGTAAGATAGGTTCTTAATACCAGCGAAGCAAACCTACGTGAAAAATGTGCATTCCAGTTTAGAGACAGTTTACAAATTAAAACTAAACAGAGAAATTAAGTAAAGGATGATGCATAAGTTAACAGTGCCTAGAGGCAGCCTTAGCTTTAATGCCAACAAATCATGCAGGTTTTACATAGTTATTCACTCCGGTATTCAATAAAAAATGAGGTTACTGTAACAATACCAAACATATCCTTAAAGGAACACACTCAGCAATAAGTCATAAGAACTTTACACTGCAGTGAAGAGAGTAAATATATTATACATTTAAATAATGCATGTTTTCTCAGGGTTTGAAACTTAAATATAAGTTGTGAGGTAGCACTGGAGAGCTGTTGCCAATGAATTGAGTAAGGAGTTACTACGTGGTAAGACAGATACGACGTGAGCTCACTGAAATATATATGGTTGTATTATCTCATAAATTTTTTGAATCATTTTCCCCTAAAATAACCCCGTTTTTCTAATAAACAAACGTTTGTGATTTCTTTGTCTTATTTACACTTTTATTTAAGTAGAAAATAGAATAAAGATAACACACTGAAGAAATAAAAAAAAAAAAAGGAAGGCAGGCAGGAAGGCAGGCAGGAAAGCAGGAAAGCAGACAGGAAGGCAGGCAGGCAGGAAGGCAGAAAGGCAGGCGGGAAGGCAGGCAGGAAAGCAAGAAGGAAGGTAGGAAGGCAGGCAGGCAGGCAGGAAGGTAGGAAGGAAAGAATTCATGTATATTTCATGTATTTATGAAAACCACTTCTTTCTAGCAAAAGCCTTAGCATAAAATAGACCTTTAGATTTTTAATCATGTAACCACTTTCATTGCTATTCTAAAACTTGTGTATATTCAAATGCTTTAGGAAGTGAAATAGAAACAACAAAATGGAAAATGCTGTGTCTGTGCTATCCTCCTTGTCCAAATGGTTTGGATTTAAATATTAAATTGAATGCATAACTCTGAATAATTGAAGAGTACAATCTTCACAATTATTCACACAAATGGGTGATTTTATTTTAATATTTCAGTACTACTTAATTTTTATGGCAGGAGAAAAGAGGATTTTAGATGATAACATGAGGGAAAGGTCAGGCAAGAAACAATTTTTTTGTTTTATTTTCACCTTTACGTAAAAAACTGCCAAGTGATGCCCTGCTGGGGCAGTCAGGACCAGCTGTAATTCATTTCTCTATTGCCCCTATTACTGGAATTGTGGGGGTTTTTGAACATCAGGCTTTCTGGAATTGGTACAACTGCAAACCCTTCCCTTGAAAGACTTCTATGACATCTGGAAATACTAGATTTTTGTAGAAAAAAATGTTGGGCCTTTTTCAGAGGACAAAAATACTGCAGGTATATATATATATATACAAAAACATAACCAGACTGCCTAAATGAGAAGAAAAGGAAGGTCTTAAGTGATGGGGACTGGAGGAAGGGTAAATAGCATGAGGCCTGATGTATCCGATGGTAATGCAATGACTGTATATGATTTTGTTAGCCCTGTGTGAAGCAGAAAGAGTGCATGAGAAGGGAGTGAGGAGCCACACAGCTACACAGCTTGGAAGTGTGATGTTCCAAGTGGGAGTGTGGGCTCAATTCCACTGTTATTCAAGGTCTGTGGTATGCACTGGAATAAAAAGAAGCCTCGTGTCTTTCCTTTTTTTTCTACTAAGGACTACTTTTCATGTGGCCAAGCAGAAGAGCGGACTGAAACCAAGGTGCTTTCTGGCTACTGTGTATACAGTGCAATAGCAGTAGCAGTTTGAGACAGACTTAAAAAAAAATCTCACCTGTTCTTGCAGCATGTAGCTTTTGGAAGCTTGTAGGATGAATCCTACCTCTGACAGATGTCCCTCTTGTGATGAGAGCACAAGAGCACATGGGACATGGGAAAGTCAGACTAGTTGGCCCATTGCATACGAGCCTGGACACACTGAGGCCAGCTCTCAAGAGGATCTTGCTTCCTAGTAGGTCCAATGATAACCTAAGGCTTGTGGACATAAGAGAGTTTTGGGTTTGAATGTGCACTTGAACCATGATATAGATGTGGTGGTTGAAACTGTGCAGAGAAAGTGGAATACCAATATACAAGCTGAGGTGGAAAGTTAAATCTGTCATGGTGCTGTTGCTGAGAAATAACAATGTCTTTTCTTTAGTGAGATTCATGTCATAATGTGCATGAAGTTCTCCAGCCACTGCAGGCAAAGTTACACTTGGTGATGCACTGTAAGTGTAAGATAAGTGTTCTTGTGTTGCTTGTACGTTATATCTGTTTGAAAACAAAAAGAAGAATCAGCTAAGACGAACACCAGGTCAAGACACAAGCATTAAAAGATACAGGCATACTACACGCACATCTGATGGGAATGCAATTCCTGTCTCCAGGCAGCTTTGTGTAATCATTGCTGCCTGGACTTAGAGCTCGGGTCCATCTTTATACTCATTCTGTTGAAAGGGGTACAATTGCTCATGAAAGGAACACAAGTTTCCTGAAACTGGAAAAAGAGCAAAAATTGGCCCATAGCCAGAGCCTAGGCTCTGATGACTACTCCCATGACAATTTTACACATTTCGTGCAATGATTCTTTTAGTATAAAATACAGAAACATTCTTGGCAGCAAAAAACAGAGTAAATGTGAAGTGGCCCAGCCACATGTTATAGAAAACATGAAAGGTACCACACCATGAAAATTGCTCCAACCACAAGTTACAGACTTCTGGTCAATTTGCCCAAATAAAGTTCAAATCCTTTTTTTGTATTGAAACTTTCCTTAAAAATGGGAATTGAGAGTCTTTCCATCAGTCAGCACTACTTAGGCCATGAAGATTTAGACTTTCTTGTAAGAACCCACAGGTGGCTGAACCACACAGAGCAGAGGTGGATTTTGGGCTCGTTTCCAGTTCCCTTCATAAACAATCCAATGATTAGGCTACTGTGTAAAAAGCAGCCACCTAAAAAAAAAGTTTTTAGGGTCCTTGATTCTTTAGATGTGTATCAGAAACACTGAGAGGTCATTTATCAGATCAAAATCCTTAGGGGACTTCAGCAAAAACTAATTTGGCAAGATTAATCTAATCTATTTTATATGTCTACAGTGCAGACAGCCACTTGGGCACATCTATGGTGTGATTCATCTTCTGATATAGACGTTGAAAACAGATCAGTTGAATCCTGCAGCAGAAATGCCTATTTCTTTCCATTGCTTCTGAAGAGATTATAAAATCTGTCCTATTATACACCATTCTTTCCACTGGTTTTCACAGACACAGATGTCTGTACACTGAAGACACCTAAACCTAGAGCAGATGACTTTTACCTCTACTTTCACGAGGCTAGGGTAAGAGTCAGGTCCTGAGCTGCTTAAAATTGGAATGGATTCAGGTGCTTCCAGAAGCAGTTTGAAGTGCCTTTTTTCCTTTTAAAACAGGTGAGGAATCTAGTGGAATTCAGTTTTCAAATCGTCATTTAGGCCCTGGAGAAAATGAAACTTCCTGCTATCAGAACACAAACCTTTATCAAACATACTTTTGGATTCATATTTTCATGTAAATGATTTGTTTTTCTTTGTTTAGAAACTGTTTCTAAACTTAAGCACTAAACCTCTGCTCATGCAAATTTGTTAATGTTTCGTTAATTTATTTGGCAATTGCCAGCTTACTTGCCTCTGAGTGTACTTCTTTTACTAGCAGGCCACAATAGGCAGCGTTCTTTTTAGGAAAAGACCTAGAAAGAATTTTGACTGAGAGGATAATTTTTGAGTTAAAATGGCCAGCGAACACTTGTTCTTCCATATGCTTTCCATGGCAGTCAAAATCAGCTGGTGCTAAATTGTCACCTGTAGCTCACATGCAGAGCTTGCTGGAGGTCAAATTATGATTTATTCTGGAAATGACAAACACATCCTCTGTTATTTCCATAACTTGCAAAACAGATATGAAAAAAATCAAAATACAGAAACATCTGTAACTTCAACTGATTTTGGAGTCTGAAGAGGCACACTGCAGTTTTACATTTAGATGCAGTTATCACAAATAAGGAAGAATCGTTCATACTCTAATATCCTGTATATAATTGACTGTGCCTTTGTATCTTGTTTCTTGCTAATTTTCATTGTCTTGCATTTCAGACTAATCAGAATGCATTTTGTGTGACTTGAATAGAGCCGAATGAACTGTGCCCCACATACTGACTGACATTCTTTATCGCTAGCCACAAGGATGTATTAGCTATTTCTGTTTTGAAAGCTACACAGAAGGTTGCCTAGTTTCTTGCTGACTTTCTAGCACCATGAATTCCACCTGCCAGAGCTCCTGCTCGCATTTGATATCTGTGCTCTGTGATAGCGTTGCAGATAGTATGGTTGAAATCACAGTGTTAAACATCTTCTACATCTGAGCCCCAAATCACCAGTTGCTTCCCCCTCGGCTACTGCTGGCTAGACTGCTGTCTGCTCCTTGTTTTAAAAGACTGGCTTGTATTGGTCAGATATTGAAATGACTCCTTCTCAAATGAGTCGATCATTGCCCTGTCTTCATGTTTACAATCGTGCTTCTGGAATTTGTATTTAAGCAGAGGACCTTTTCCTTCTTTCAAATTAACCTTTTTATCATCAAGGATCATTTTATTTTAAACAGGAGAGAATTAAAAATTGTGATTCACTCTTAGCATTGCCAAATGGCACTTAGAGTAATAGGAGGTGAACTGCTCTGGTTTGTTTGTTAAACATCTGGTGTTTTAGATGAACCTCAAGAGTAAAATAAAATATTTTCTGTAACTAGACAATGTAGTCATTATTATGATAAATAAAGGCCAGCTTCATATGTTAGTCACCTTGGAAGCAGCATTTTATAGGTAGAAAGCAAAAGCGGTTACTGGGAAGCGCTGAGGCTTTTGAAGGAGCCACCTCAATCGCACTGTCACCAGTCTCATCAATCACAAATGATTCTGAATTATTGGCTGAGTATAGCACACCATTTTGTTATTTTACTAATAATCTTATAGTCAGATTCAGAAAGTGTTGTGGAAGGATAGCGTAAAGCAGCAAAATTCAATCAGTGATGGCATCAAGCAAAACCGTATATGCAGAGGACTAGACTCTATGCCTCAATTAGCATCAGACTGATTTTGAAAAAGATGGGAGTTTTGCTTTCTTTTGTATTAGTAGATGTGACAGCAGCCTGTTTTTTTGTGGGGATTTTTTTTGTGGGATTTTTTTTTGGTTGGTTTTGGGATTTTTTTTGTATTCTGCATTGGTTTCCAGCTCTTTTGCACTATTTCTGTTTCAGAAACTACTTCATCTTGACCCCATTTATAACTAGGATACTGTGTTTTCCTCCACACATTAAAATAACTAAGTAGAACTAAAAGCAAGTGCTCTCGAAGACTTTGATAAGAAATTACAAACACACAGAGATGAGGTACTAATAAACACTATGTAATGGCCTGGCTTTAATCACTGTGATGTCTCTTTTATTTCAAACACTTCTGTCTCCAAAATAACAGTTGGGTTGAGGGTTACCCTGGATCATTGCCTGATTTTGATCCACATCTTACCCTGGTTTAAGAAAAACTTATCAGCAAAACAACAGAAACCTTTGTTACATTTAACATGATTAAGTTCATATTTTCTAAAGAGCATAATTTTATCTGAAGCACTTTGTCTGGCTCTACTGCTTTCTGATAGCTTTCAGATCCAGGCTGCTCAGGAGACTGGATTATCTGCATCAGAAGATCTGTCTCTTCTGAGCATCTCCTGAGACATGTGAGGGTCCCCTCCACTACAGCTAAGTGGATACTGCCTGCTTGAAGTCTCAGCACTCCTGATGATGTGTGTTTCAAATAAGAACCACATTAATGTGTACCCTCAATAATTTGCTGCAAATCTAAATAATGTTAGTACACTGCATTGTAATCAAGGAAAATAGATTAATATTTAACAATTACAGTTTTTAAAGGTGATGGTGATAAAAATGCTCTGCTTTTATTATTGACCTAAGGAATAATGGAACAGCTAGTAATCATGACACATAAAACATTTGCTGTGAGTGAAATCAGTGCAATGTGACTCAGTTGCACTAAGTATTCTATCTCAACACTGTGGAGCTAGCTGAAAACTATAGATATGTGTTATGTAAAACATAGTAGTAAGAAAATAAATAAAGATAGTGGAAGAAAAAAGAGGGTTAATACATTGACTTTATTTTTGTTTGGGTTTTTTTATTTGCTTTTTAATTCGTGCATAGTTAGATGTACATTATCTGTTGAGATTTCATAATATTTTTCTCTACTGCTGTAAAGCTGTTTGCCTTGATAATCACACATATTTGGAAAATTACTAATACTAAAATCAAAATAATTCTGTATTCCTGCTGTGTTTCTCAGATTTTTTTTTTTATTTTACAGTTATTGCATATTCTTTCCAAATTATCCTGCCTCTTACTTACCAGAAAATATGCATTTCTGTAACTCTATGCATGTTGGAGCTTCAACAACAAATTAGTGCATCAGAGCAGGGCAGAGAGAAATGCAGTGTGTGTACACATCTGACTGCATTATTAATTATCTTAATTCTTCTTTACTAATGAGCTTTTCAACCAAACATCTTTCTATCCCAAAGGAAAGGAAAAATATTTTTGAAAAAATCATTTAAAAAAAAAAATCAAAACAAAGCATAGAAATAAAGCAAACTGGTTTCCTTGTGCCAAAATAGGAGTAGATAATAAATATAATTTTACATTTAACAGTGCAGTAATAAAGCGAGTTTCACAATGATAAACCCTCGATTCGGTTCTTCTTTAAAATAGAAATATTTTGATTGTTTCAAATGAGAGCATGCATTGTGAAAGTACTATAGATGCTGAGGAAAACTGTTCTTTTGTATTAAAGAAACCATTTTTAACACTTAAGTTTGCTAAAAATAACGTAAAATGCTTCACCACTGCCACAAGCACTAATCTATTAAATGAAGAACAACATTGTCCCCTAGTGGTAGGAGAAATACTTTATCCCAGTCAAACCGAAGTTTTAATACCTGCACGGAAATAGTCAGTGGTGTGGATTTCCAGAGAACAAAACACTTCCCCAGAAAATACGGATAGCACTAAAGTCTCCTAGGGTTCACGTATGCAAGGCTCCCAAGAGGGGGAATTTGTTTGTAATAGCAAGGCACAATATTCAGTCGAATATTCAAATGGCACATAAAATTAATTCAACCTAGTCTGATCTTCAAAAGGAAAACCTATTTGTATGATGATCAAGCTGTAGCATATATGTAGATGCACACACACATATGCACCTGCATGTGTATAAGATGCAGGGGATTTGCAGGCAAAATACGGTCTGCAAAACAATGAAGAGAGAAGGAAGGGAAGCCATAGAGTTTGCTCAATCTGATGCCGGGCAATGCATGTCAAGTTTTTCTTTTCTTTGGAATGGGACCGGAAAATACACATGCACAAGTATTGGGCTGATGTGTTATTACATGTAACTTGAGTAATAACACTTGGAAGGAGTCCTCAGAAACGGTCCTAGCAGGTGACTTTTATCTTTACACACCAATGTACAGAACTAGGCAAAGCTTAATAGTCTTCCAAGTCTTCCCCCGGTCTTCCAGTGATGTGAAGCCATAAAGGTGAGATAAGCTCTACTTAGTAAAGCTCAAATAAGCTCTACGGAGAAATTTCACATACTGGAAATGTCAAATATTGCCGTTTACCCTAGATGTCCCAACAGAAAGACTGACCCAGCAAACTGGCTGCTCCAAAACATGACCAACTGCTAGTCCTTGCTCCAGGGCCAAATGTCCTCAGGTTGTCAAAAACCCTACTAGAAGATTGTTCAAACTAGGGTCCATTGAACTCATGTAAAATAAAAACATACATAGAGAAAATTCCTTGTTTGAGAAATTGACGTTTCCTGATTAAATTTGTTTCTGCTTGAAAAATCCCTGCCAGCTCTAGTGATGAAGCTGTCAATGTGTGACAGCCTTTCATAGATTTTACTGGGACATGTTCTCTCCTTCTGCTATCATTAAACATGTTCCTTTTCTTCCTCTCCCTCTGCACTCTGTCATTCCAAGTAATACTTTCTCAAAATAAGTTCTACTGGAAGAGAATAAAGGAATGAGAAACACCAAGTCATGAAATTGGCAATATTTCCAAATTTCACAGTGCACACTGCACCACTTCTTTCTACTCCCTTCCTGCAAGCTGTCATCTTCTAGCTAGCTTCTATTGCAATCTGCTTGAAGCTAGAGCTGTGTCTTGTTTTGTTGCCAACACAAAAGAGGAAAAGTGTGGAGACAGCAATCCTCCCTGGGTTTCCCAAGCATCATTATGGGATGGGACAAGATCAGGAGGTAATTGACAGGGTAACAAGCCAGGAGTATGTCTAAAAATAAGCAAAGCAATTAACAAAACTAACTGCAGCATATTGTCTTCAACCACATAGAGTGCTCTCCCTTCTCCTGCCATTAACCAAGAGTCTAATGATTAAAGCGTTTTCCCCAGAGATAATAAATGTCATGTTGAACAGTCCCCTTAGGAAAGTTTCATTCAGCCCTTCTATATGTTGAATGAGTGCACAAAACAAAAAGCTAGAATTTAAAAGATTGACACTACCAGCAGTATCCAGTACTGGAGATGCTGGTCCATTAGGAGAGTTAGGTAGACAAATCCATTTTCCTGAGTCCCGCCAGACTTTGATAGTACATGGGTACACAGTCTTTTCAGTAGAACCGGGCACAGAACCCTGAGACCACATCCACGTTATGCATCAGCTTGCTGAGGTTCAGAATTGCCCTGACTTCTCAGACCTAGGGCTTTTTAAAAATGGTCATGCAGCTTCATCATGACATATCATCTTGTCCTAGCAAAATCAGGGCCTCTATAGGAAAAAAATCTGGTCACTGTGTTTGTTTCACACTGATCATGTGATTTTGTCAATGGCAGACAGGCTAGATTGAGTTGACCAAAGTGGAATCCCTCTGCATATAGTTGTGTACTTCCGTGCACTCTAGAGTGTGTTTGGGGTTTTCCCCAAGTAAACTATCCATGTCGCATTAAATCCAATTACATGGGCATTTTAGATGATTAACAATCTGAGGAGTTGATGACAGCCTTAATTCTAGGCTTTAAAGTCCTCATTTAGGTCTATGGAACACCAGACTTTAGTGGGCAGAGGCTGAGGCAGGTTGCAGCAGCTCATTGAAGACTGTGGACTTTCTATTTCATTCATATCAGACTTGATTCTGCCCCTTTCCTGCTCCTTGATTTCAGTTCTATTTGCATCTAGTCACCAGTATGTAATGTATACAGGAGCAGAAGCCCCAGAGATTTACTAGACAGTGAGTTAAAACAGTCTGGCTTTTACTGAAGCTTCTACTGCTGTACCTGAATTAAAGACTCTGCATGAGGAGACATCTATAGCTCACTGTTATGCTACAAAGTAGAGACATTGTGAATTAAAGTCTTAGTAGTCCTTTACTACATCCTCTGCTGTCTGAGACAATTTTCAAAAAAGGTACTTTTCATTAATTAATTTAGGTAATATTTGCTGACTTACTAGTGTTAATATTTTTCAGTTAAAAATATGCTTTTTTTTTTCCTTTTTCTAATTTAATCCCTTTACTAATTAGAATTAGTTTAGCATTTGCAAGATTGTAATTTTTTTTTTTTGTTATGGAATCGATAAGATATTTCATATCATAAATAAAAGTGTCAGAACGGTTTTTAATGTGCATGTATTGAACCAATACTTAAAAGTTACTCATGAGTCTTTTCTTGAGAGTTAGCAAATTTTTCTTAATAAATGCAACTGAGGCTTCGAATGAGAGTTTATTTCTGCATTAGGTAAGGCAAATAATTCAATTTATCTTTTCCAGAAGTGGTAGGTATATGGTGAGCAGATGGTAAATTACAATTTACAGCTAACTTTCTAATGCTAAATTAGAATTTTTAAGGAGAGCCACCAGTTGCATAATTCATAGCTATGCTGCATCATAAAAAGAATTTGTGTAGTTTTGAATACATCCTGTAAACAGTGTTATGTAGCCAACTTTTCTAAACAGAACAAAAGGGCAAATGCCTTACAGAACATCAATGCAGACTATATTGAAAAAAAAATTAAAAAATGAAATCCTTTTCTTAGTTTCCGTTTAAAAGTGTAGATTGTAAACATGTTGAAGCCTATTCACTTCCAAACCAGCCAGCAATATTACAGGAGTGAAAATGTACTAGTAACTGTGTATTAATTGTCTGTACAAACTAGCAGGCCAAGTGTGATTGCTGTGTCATGGTTGTGAATGATGATTAGTGTCTTCTATTTCAGTGAAGGGATCACACCAACAGACCCTCTGGAGAGGAGCTGTCACTCCTGTTAGCTCTTCAGTTTTGACCAGAATCCATCACAAACCTAACGAAGCCTTCTTCACCAGAGGGAAATTTTGGAGTCCACCTAGTCCAACCCTCTGCTCAGAGTACACTGCTGAGGGCCATATCTAATGATGTGTTAATAACTTCAAAGCCAGGTTTCCACAACTCTTCTGGGCAACTGGATTCCAACTTGAAACAATCCTACAGCTACCATCTAAAGTTTGACATTCGGAGGAGAAAAGAAAAACAAAATAGAGTAAGGTCATATGGAAGTGAGGGCAAAATGGAAAAGACATAAGGGATAATGGAAGGTTAGTAAAATGGTACAGCTGGTGGAGGAAAAAAGTCATTAATGTATTGCATAAAATAAAAAGGTAATTAAAAAATGATATTCATGCAAAGGAGAGGGTGGGGGGCGGGGCGGGGGGAAATGCTAAGACAAACTATTCACAATGGTATTTCAAATAGTACAAAAAGGGTCTTGTTATTACCTGTTACTGAAATCAGGAGTCTACAATCAGAAACTTCAAGTCCTTTTTTCCTGGCAAACATAGATTTATTCATTTATAAGAGCATTTAGATACACTAAACATTGTTTCTACTGTCACCTGAGAAATATAAGGAAATATAACCAAGGAAAACATGACCATTTCATTTTAAAAAACAAACAAAAAAGTGGACCTCTTTTAAAAGAGTATGACTTCTTTTTTCATTACCTTTTAAAATTTAACCTTGTTTTTCACTGAAATAGTGTGGCAAACTTGCCCAAAGAGAACCTTTACACCCGTATGCTTATATACCCCTGCCTGCTTGCATGTAGCCTATGCAAGTCCTTTTAGATTCATTACTTGCTATTGGATGCCTATCATAAGAATTTTCCCAGGTTGATGCCAGA
The DNA here is from genome assembly GCA_013396935.1 of Baryphthengus martii. NCBI lineage: Eukaryota > Metazoa > Chordata > Aves > Coraciiformes > Momotidae > Baryphthengus > Baryphthengus martii. The sequence continues at coordinate 44,532 of VWZK01009853.1, read as the reverse complement.
CTAATGTTTGAATTCTGCATCTATATTGCAGATAGAACTCTCTAATCATTCTAATCATTACAGAACTCTCTGAAAATATTCTTAGCATTCTTCAGAAATAAAGTAACCTCTCATAGTTTTACAACAGTTTTTGCCAGCTTAATTGGCAGAAACTTAGGAAAATAATTTTCAGGTTTCCAGGAAGACATTGGAATGCATTTTTTTTCTTGTATAAGTGAGCAGTGGTGTTCAAGTTAATGGTTCCTCAGTGGGACTGGAAATACCTAGCTGTTCCATTTACTCCCTAAGCACAGCAGAGAATCTTAAGTTTACATTAAAATATTATATCTTGGCAAATTCTGACTGTAGTTAAAGGACAGTTAGCCTTTTCATTATGAACCAAATTAAAACATCCTAGTCTTAATCAGTTTCAATAATATTAAGGATATTGCTTAAGCATAGTCTTGTATTTATCATAGACGTAACCAGCAATTGTGTTTGTTATTTCCCCTCTAAACATTTTCTCAGCTTTCTTAATTATGCATATCCCCTTATTTTGCATTCTGGAGACTGTGCTTTGGACTTTAGCAATTGTTTATAGACTGTTATGTGCTGTAGGGTTTATTTTTTTACTGTCTTGCAGGGAAGAGAATAATACTTGAAGAACTGTCCTATGGAGCACATCTGCACACAGTCTTAAATTCAATCCTGTCTTCCTTAACAACAGTTTTGGCCCTCTAGGAAACGGTTAGGGTAACTTTCAGTAAAGCTTTTTTCAATAATTTTCTCAGAGTCCTGACAAATGAGTTCAAGTGTCACTAATTGCAGCCATTTAAGAAATTATTTCTTAGAGTGATTTTGTCCCTCAGACTACAACTGGAATTTAGTGTGTACTCCAGCCTCAGCCTTTTTGATGCAAAATCTTTGGCTTTCTCAGAACAATGTCTTAATTCCAATTTAGGCATCACTGAATCTCTTCAACAAGCTCTTTATTTAAGCCCAGATAGGGCTAGGTTAAGTTAGATTAGGTTAGGATAGGCTGGCCTGGACTAGGCAGGGTTGGCTTGGATGAGGTGGGGTGGGGTTGGGTTGTGTTAAGTTAGTGAGCAATGGTAAAAATAAAATTTACATATTTCTGTGTGCAAATTTTACACTTGAATTTAACACTATGTGATTTGCCTTAGTTTTGACGGTGAAAAGAGCGGTCAGGGGAGAGTTCCCACATGAGGTACAGGATAGTAGTGCTTACACATGCAATTGTGTAGTTCTGCATGAATTCTAGGAGGTATTTCTTCTTCAGGGTCCTTGAAATTCCAAATCAAAACCTTTAATTTGGGGAAGATACACCCTATCACAAATGTAGCCTCAGTGAACTATTTCCTACTTGGAACCATATTCTGCATAAAAGATCCTTTAAATCTATCATTTGCTTTCCTTGAAAACACTTCGTACCAGTACAACTTGCAAAAGAGATTTGTGGACATTTTGGATATTAAAATATTGGTCTCCTACACATTGTGGACTAAATATTTGTGAAGTAATATATTAAACAGCCTAAGTCATTCACAGGAATTCTATGAAAATCAACTAATTAAATAAGTTTTATTGTGCAGAAAAGAGCAAGAACAGAAAACATTTCATGGAAATTCGGACCCATATTTAGACTAAAAACCTTGTAGAATAAAATATGTCAATCAATCCCTGAAAAGCGTTAAAATAATAAACACAGCTGTCCAGATTTAGTGTGACATTTAGACACTGTGATGCTCAGCAGCACACGGATAGAGTCTGGATACCTAATGCAGAAGTAAAAGTCAGAATTTTGAGGCCAGTGTTTCAGCCACACTGAGGACAGCTTTTTAGTAAAGGTGAGATTCACAGCAACCTAATAGCTTACTGAAGGACATCTAAGCCACTCTGTGAGGAAAACAGAAGGACAAGCTGCATCTGCAATTCTATGGTATTATTAACAATGTCACTGAGAGCTGAACCTATGCATCCTGGGGAACTGGGATCTACAGCCTAGTGTCCTCTCCTGCAGCTGGGCACCTACAACAGCATAGCGGGTAGAGAGGACTATTTCACTCTTACCTCTGAGAAGGTGGCTCATGATGATCAATCACATCATGGTTAATAGACATACTCAGGAGGTGGGATTCCACCAGCCCAGAGAAAGCTGCCAAGTTACAAGATTTTATGCCTCCAAGTTGTGTCATGTCTCCTGCTAGTGTAGAACTTACACTTCTGGAGGCAGAAGAAGAACAGGCTAAAACAATCATGACTCTCCAGTTTAATGCTTACAGCTCTCAGCTGCAAGAGATCTCCACAATTTTGAATAAATCAGTGATGCTACATCATACCAGACTAACCAACTCCTAATTTTTCCAACATAATATTGTAGATTTGTTTTCTCATTGGGTTATTAGGGTGTGACAACTGTTTTAAAAGTGGTTTGATTTTATTTCTTTAGCTTCTTTTTCCTTGTGAGGGCACCTTTCTTGTTCAAGACTGAAGTGTTTCTTTCTTGATCTTCACCAGTGTGAAACTGTAAAATTGAAATAATGAAAATACTTAGAAAAAGTGTATTATACATATCTACTTATAGAAAAAAATTTAACTACTCCTTTGTTACCTTTAGGTAAGATAAGGCACCTTTCTCCTTGAAATTTCCACATTTTAACTTTGGGGCAACAAAACACTTGACTCTTCTTTCCCCCTGGTGATCACTTCCTAGGAATCTCATAAGGAGGAAGATTTCATAGTCATTGAGACCTTCATCAAAATATGCTTCACAAAAATGTCAATGTAATGTTATCAATTAATGTTATGTTATCTAGAAATTTATCAATTTCTAGATTGTCTTAGAGAGACCTCAAAAAAGCTAAATTCATTTCCTGTACAAGCAGCAAACCAAAAAGTAGTATTTTAGGCATCATATGATGCCTTTTGGGCACCTTTGAGAATGTGAAGTTGTTCGAGCCAAAATCCAGCTGTACAGTAGTAGGTGACTTCGGATTTATGTTGCATTCTGAAAAGGTTGTTCACTTCTTATTAAAAGTCTTTAAATAATTTTTCCCTATTGTGAATTTGCACCTATTGATACTGCAGTGAGTAAAAACGTGATCCAAATAAGTCAGCTTTTCTGATAGAAAATAATTCTGTTGGTTTGTTTCTGACTACAGTAATGCTAGCCCTTTGCAGACATGAAGAACAAAAATATCAACAAAAAGCAGCAACAAAAAACCAGTCCATTCAATGATCAAACAGAGATACCATTACAAGGAAAACCATGGCCATCTCATCTCCTTTGTTGGCAGGATATCCTCTATATAAACATCAGAGAGCATTCAGTCTCTGTCACTGAGCGTTTGACAAGATAACTTGTATTTTACTACATTAACTGTAGTTGAAAGAGAATTTTGCAGGTTGAATTGCCCCCAGGAAAAAGGCTTGGGAACAAAAAAATCCCACAAGTGAATAATGAAAAGGAAGTACTTCATGAAGAACCAACTGAGGCTAGGAAAAAAAAAAAACACCACTTAGTAAGTTCTAGACAAACAGTAGGGAAAACACAGGTATATTTTAGCATGAAGAAAAGAGAAGCTCCACCACACCTGCCTGCTCGATTAATATGTTAAAGTGAGACAAAAAAACCTCTTGTTCAGGAGGCAGGCTTTGAGTGACAAAGACAAGCCCAGACAGCCATAGGGGAGCATCTGTATATGTTCATATAGGGTGAAAACGTGGAAGCAGGAGGATTTATTGTGGTCTGTCTGCATCAGTGTTAGAGTTCTTAGTATTTCTGATAAAAGGTTTTTTTCAGGAGTAAATTAAAGGCCAGCGTAACAATTCTGTATTAATAACAGTTAAATTTTAAACAAATTACTATTAATACTTATTTAAATTAAATAATTAATGATAGTAGCTGTGAAAGTGGTTATGTGTCAAGAAGAAATAGTGCTTCCAACAAACGCTGCTGATCTTAGGGATCCTTCACATAATGTCATTTGGACTAGGAAGCATGACAGAGAAAAAAACCTACAGCTTCTTTAGTTCAGAAGAAATTCAACTAAGTTTAGATCTGGTGTTTTCAGAGCCAAAAGTCGGAATCTGTTACTGAGCTGAGGAAGTCTGGGCAGATACAATAAAAACAAAATTAGAAGATGACTGGGTGATTCTTAATCCATTTCTGAATGTTTCACATAGGTCCTTTGCAAGTATAAGTCCATTTGGAGGCATTATATACAGTTCTACTAGTAACTATTGCTTGTTTATCTCCTATTTTATCTCCATTAATCAAAGTAGATAAACTCTACTCAGACTGCAGTAGCATCGTTTGTTTTTTTTAAAAGTCATTATTAGAAAAACTACAAAAGGGAGAGGAATGAATTAGCACAAGTGAAAAATTGCATTCATACAATCTAGAAGTTTGGAATTATGTTGGGTAAACAGAAGGAGAATGGAGAACAAAATTAGTAAACCAAAGTCAGGATGCTGGAAATTGCAGTAAATGGGTGAATGAAATAATGTGTTACTTTCTCTTTCTCTTTGAAAAAGATGTCCTGAACAAAGCAGGCCTGCTAGCAACACACTGCACTCCTGGCTTTGCAAAAACAAAGTGGGACTGAGGAATGAATTCTCATCTTCTCCTCCCTTCATCCTTCCCCCTTCCCACCCTCCCCCCAATATCTATTTCTTCTCTCAGCTCTCTTTTTCCCTTCTCTGGAAGTAGTATCTTTTCAATAGTACTGATTTTAGTTTTAACAACATAAACTTATGGTCACAGCCCCCTTAAAGCCTTGAAACAGCATAAACTGATGTACTAGTTTGCTAGACGGGAGAGGTGCTGATGAAATTGCATCTGTGTGCACTCTTAATGAAAAAATAAGTAAAATCTGGTGCAAATTGATTTGGTTTCTCTTCATCACCTTTTTTTTTTGTCATTTATCTTACTTCTTTTCTTGACAACCAAAGGCTTTAAAAATCTGTTGTATTTCTCAACTCTGTTTCTATCCCTAACAGGACAAAATAATTATTATTTTCAAATTACCTCAAAGATAATCAAATAGTATATCCTGTAAAAATATCTCAGTGGATGAAAGAAATTTTAAACTTCATTTCTTACTACAATCAACAAATTGTTAAATCTATTTTTCTGAATCTTTTTTTTTTTTCTCAAGCATATCATAAGTGGTAGTGGACACAATAAACCTATACAGAGCCGTGTATCTATATTGAATCCTGATTCTTGTTCAGTTGTTAGGCAAAGAGGTTTCTTTACTCTAGTGATATTAACAGTAGCTATCCTCCATAATCAGACAGATCTCAAATTCTTTTATAGAGGACTTTATTCTTCCTCATAATAGCTGTTTAAATGGAGTCCTTAAGATCAATCACCTTTCGAGCATAGCTTTGACTAAAATTCCAGTTTCCTAGATCAGTAAAAAATAATTTTGACTTGACAGTTGTCTTCCACTACTTACTATGGCATTGAGGAAAGAGATCTTTGAAGTACTGGGGATGCTAAGCTGTTGTCACTCTTCTGTTCAGGAGGAGAAATACATTAAGGTCATGAAGGAACCAACAGTTTTTTGGTCTCAGTGTTCAATTCTGTTTTTTTAAAATACTAATTTAAAATGAATTGACTCATTTCTTCTGCAAACATAATTTCCAAGTGTATTCTCATTTAAGTCATCTGTTATTTATCTTGCTGTATGACCTCTTGTCCCTATGTGAGTTTTTCTACCTGAGTACTAATCTCCATTTTCTCTACACATAATGGAAAGAGAAAGGGCACTTTGGGACAATGCTTCATCACGCTTCTGAAAAACACTGACCCTGGAACAGGCTGATTTGACAAAGCTTATTTCTTGACACAGTTGAGAAGGGAGCCTAGATGACTTATTTAGGAAAGCTTCCTAGCTTTCCAGTGGTTAAAGCTGAAGATGAGTGAATTGAATCCTGCACGGTCTAGTACAGAGGTGGTTTGTTTAGTCAGAGGTGATTTAATCCTGAATACAGCAAAAAGTATTTCGTTATTAGCTGAGAGCTGCCTAGGTATTACTATTACTAGTCATAACTGCCTTTGAAATCTCTACATAACTTCATCTACTAACAGCTCCTTGTGGATACTCTGCCTTTGTTACTCCAGAGGGCATAACAATGATGTCAAATGCAGGTGGAATCATATATACTCAAAAATTTGTTTGAGGTATATTAGATTTTTGTTCCAATAATCCTTGCAGAATCAAAATTCTGATCTAATATTGGTTGTTATCTTACTGTCTTGTAATTTGAGTATCATAATCTAAATTACTCTTGCATAGATTTGCAAAGAAACTTTTTTTTTTTCAGTTTGTAATTTGTGTTCTGTTGATTTTGTGAGCTGAACCAGATTATAATGGGTCAGATGAAAGCCAGATCTGGCATGAGAGAGAAGATAGAAATAAATGTAAAGCCTGAAACGAGTAGGAGAGAAAAAATGAGGCAGGGAGTGGGACATGGGCTGCCTGCCCTTCTCAGTACCAGTGAGCCATTAAATCATTTCTGCTACATCTTGTAATCTCATTTATTCATAACAAGAATTTTTACATGAGATCACAGCAATAGAAGGACTATTTTCTTTTTTAAAAAAATGCTTTTTAATTTTATCTTGTCGTAAATTAAATCTCTAGATTGTTTGGGTTTTTTTTTAATACAAATTAAAACAAGATACAGTTTTAATTCTCCTTAGCATAAAATAGTTGTAATCAACCTTTTAATACAGATGCTATTCAAACAGTGAGTTTAAAAATGCATACACTGGAAGGGTATTTATTTAGTGGATCCTCAAGAAAGAAACTAAATATGTCACTGCTGTCTGTGTGTAACTAATGAGCTATTTTTAAACAGAAACTTGCACTTGACATTTAATATGCTTGGAAAAATGGATGTAAAATAAAAACTTTTATAAACAGCTAGTTTAAAGAATATGTTTCACTGACATACTGATCTTATTTTATTTTTACTTAGTTTAAGGAACTGTTGTTGTTGTCGTCATCCCCTTCTTTTTCAGACCTTCCTCCTAGATTTCTCTTGAACTGAAAACCTTCCATGACGAGTTATTCCTCAAAGTGTCTGCGGTCCAGCTCTGGCTTCAGGAAACAGGAGATAACAAACAGCATCATACAGTCAGTTTACAGATCTGCAGAGGGTGTTACAGGCAGTTTGAGACAAGAACTATAGCAAGCCTGTTCATGTGTGTAAAAGGGTATCTCTTACATCACTCTTCCTGGTGTATCCATCAGTCTTGATCTTGTATTGCACAGACTGTAGACCTGCATGAGTAGCTTGTGATTCCTTTCCCAGTATGCCTATGAAGAGAAGAGCAGTGCCAAGGAGTTGCACATATCCAGCTCTTGACTATGGGTAGTTAGTGTGATAAAACAGTGGGGTCACTGGCTGGAGGAGAAGAAAAAAGCAAGTAAAGGAACGTATATGAAACCAAGTCACTATCAGTCATGATAGTACGCAGGTCTCTAAGCATTACCATAAGTTCAAGTATAAATGTCAAAACACAGTTTTCTTATGCGAGTAAACTGTGCTGCAGAACTGCCAGTTGAAAAAATCTACAGTTCTGTAAGAGAGAAACAGCCTAGACAGCTCTGTCTTGTCAGTGCTTTGTAGGACCCCATATAATCTCTCACACTTAGAAGAAATGTGAGCAAGCTGAAAATATTTCAATAAAAGCTGACAATTTCCTAACATTAGTGAGTTACATTTTATTAAAAAGTAAAGTCCTATGTCGCACATCTACTGAGATTTGCAAGCAGATAGAACACTTATGAACTTCTATGAAAGTAGTTTAGGCCTTGAAATGTATAAATATGGAACATGGATAGTTCCAATTTTAACTTTGTATAGAAATAAGTAAGTATGCTCGTTCTTGTGCACATACCCAGACAATGACCTGCAGTCTTCCTCTCTCCAAACAGTGCCACGTTTGAGATACAAAACAAAGAGCAATCACAGGCTTCTTTCCTACTGACGTGCGGAAACAAACTCCAAACTCATAAAGAGTTTAAAGCAGGAACGTTTATTATGGTGCCGGAGGCAAGGGGGATCACTCCAACTAACTTGCATACCAGGGACTAAAACTTGCTCGCTTTTACGGTTACAAAGCATGTATATTCATTAGTATGGGCTGGGTTATTACAATTAGTTCTGGGAATAGGTGGGGTTATTACAATTATTTCGGGGAACTCATTATCATAAGTCTTCTCCTTTTGGTGCATGTGTACTGCTGTCTGGTGGTTGTGGGCTGGGGTCTCTGGGGTGAAGGCAACAATCTTCCTCTTTCTGTTCTTTTCACCTTCGTTCCAAAGCTGCTGAGTTGTGCTGAGCTGGCTCCATTTCTAACTGCAGAACTGTCTAGAGCTGGTCCTCCCCTGGATGGCCTTGCAGAGTTCCTGCTTATCTGAAACTTAAAGTTATTATCTGTTGCTTATGCTTGCCTAGGCAGTGAGAGCAGTCACTTAGGCTCCAGCAGTTGGTTATATTCCTGCTATACATTCTTTTACAAATTTCTCGTTAACCACATTCTAAACTAGGCATTGTTAGCCTTGCATTGTTAGTTAGCCTTCCCTTATTTCACTATAAAACATATCATGCCAATTCTGTAAATTTATGCCATGTTTGGCTCCTTAAACTAGGGTAACTTAAAATCATTTTTGTCTCAGGACAGCATAGTAGTTGAAATCGAAATGCCTGGATGTAGACATAAGGAAAGACAAGATACAGACACACCACTCTCTAGTTTTGGAGAGCAAGTATTACATGGGTTTATGCCTATAGAGAGTAGGTCTTTTAGGTCTCCTATCCTCTTCCCAAGAAAACTAGGCCCTGGTGAAAAAATGTAGAAAAAAAAATCCCTAAAAGGAATGGAGCAAACATTTGCAAACAGGCTGATTGTGAAGAGGCTGATGTTAATTAATGTGACATGAAAGACACTGGGAATCAGAAGTCTGTATAAACAGAAAAGCCTATGCTGATCTTCTGGATTTGTTTTTGCTGTGTAAGAGAGTCTACAGCAGTGTACCTTGCCAGTGTACTGGTGCTGTGCTTTCTGTAGCCACGTATGCAAGGGCAGAGTGGGAATAATATGCTGGTGTTATGACCTGGTGGGGTCTTGGTTTGTACTGAGCAGGCAGACTTGCTGGTGGAAGCTAAGGAGGGCTATCATTTCCCTCTTGGCACTACCTCTTGCAATCTGTACTTTCTTCCATTAACACCAAGTCAATGGTAATTTAATTAATGCAGTTAGTACAACAGTTCATACTGTCCTCTGGAGAAAGAAAAATCTGTTGAAATTCAAAGGAAAATGAGAAAGAAGCTATCATATTAGTCTTTCTTGTAGCTCTTGCTGTTAACACACAGTCTAAGGAGATCTAACTTAAAGTATGTAATACGTAACTTCTGAATTTTATCCAGGACCTCTCTGCTCCTAATCAAATCCCAATCTCATGTTGCTTGATCAACTTGCCAAAATATTAACTCTTCACTCAAAGATAATGATCCAAACTCTAAGCTTATATGAATTACATAGCCTCTAATGGAGCTGTGTCCATTTCAGTCAACCAAGTCTAAGGTTTTAGCCCTTTATTTTAAATATTTGTCTGCTTAATCCAAATGGTATTTATATGCTTTGTGTAGTGCAATGTGGGCCAAAACAGGATTAATGGAGAAAATACTTACTATTTCAAAGCTGGATTTTTTATGATCAATAGCTGAGCACAGTAAAGTGCACAGCAAGCCACTCCTTGCTTCACATATCTAAGCAATATGGTATAAATACATTTTTACTTTTATAATCTGAATTTCAGCAAAATTTAATTGCTATAAACAGCAATCCAAGCTATATACTTGTCTATAAACTACTAGAGGAGCTCATAGCTCAGTTTTAGAATCAAAATATTCCTAAAAGCTTTTGACAGACCTCTTGGCTTGTACTTGAGGTTTTGAGCAAGGACAGTGTTTCCTGTGTTAGTCTTTCCCACACAGACTCACTGTACTCAGAAGGTCCATGTCCTCCAAAGGATGCCTCTGAAAGCTTATGCTCTAATGCTAATGTTCTAATTTGTAAGCATAAATCCTATCGCAAAACACCTTTTACACAGGAGAATCCTACAAAACAATTTCACAGTGCCACTTAAGGGTAATATTTCATTCCTCTTTATATGAATCTATATGAGCTCTAAACCAGAATATTTGGAAAATAAAAATCAAGCATGGATGTACTGGACTTACCTGGGATCTCCCTGCTTTTACTTACAGGGCAATTTAAGTTTTGAAGAAGATCAATTTGTGAAAAACTGTTGGAAAACATTGATTTTGTGAGCCAGAGAATTGTTAGTCTTTGATTAATTTTTTTTTTTCCTGTGGAGAGGTACCACTCTCTATGTGATTACTTCATTCCAGGGGGAGCTTAGTCAAGAATGACTCAGGCTTGGGTTGTGTTGGGAAAGGACATGACCAAAGTGCAGACTGCTGGACTGCTAGAAGAAGAATTAAATGACGGATCAATTAGAAATAAGTGTTAACTGGTTTATACATAATCAAGGATTAAATAAAAGGTGATGTGGTGTATAAATTGCTACCATTACAATTAGCAATTATTAATGGTGGCATTTGCTACCTTTAAAGTACCCTTACACACATGAACTGTCACATGGTCACACACAGAGTGCAAAACTTCTCACATGATCCAGACAATTTTTCAAAAAGCAGTGGGATTATAGATTTTATTAATAACTTTGCTCTCTTCTTAAAATAAGATGAGGAGAGTAGTAAGGGGAAAGGTGATCTGGTAAGTGTAAGGATTTAGGAAGGAATGGAGGCAATTAATACCCTCTTCTCTCCCAGCAAGGAAGCAAAAGAAGGTGGTATACATTCAGAGGCATGACCAACAGTTAATAAGCAAAATCTAACTACCAGGAAATGTAAGTTAGACAAAGAGTGCTCTGAGCATAGTGTGGATGATCTCTTGTGCTGTTGAAAGAGAAGAAAGCAGCTGCAAGTCACAACTACCTCTCTACTCCAGATGTTTGGCTTTACAAAGACTGGAACTATTCAAGCCAGAGGCATGGTGAATCTGACAGCTCTTGCTGTGCTTGTGGATATCAGTTCTTTGGCAAGCAAGTAGAAGGTTCCAAATTCCTGATCTGCTGTCTTCATGAAAACAATACACTTTCCCAGAGAGTCACATCAACCTACTGTTAGTTTAAAGATGTGGTCACAAAACAAAACACAATGCTCTGTAAAATATCCCTGAAATAGCAGACCCAAAAAGGACTGCACAAAGTACAGCTCCTGCAGTCTGATGTCCAGAAGAGTATGTATTACTGTATCCACAATACGCTATTTGACCACAGAGCTCAGCAGAGATTATCTGATCTCATCACTGCACCAAAGTACAACTTCTGCTTCCTATCCCATCTGGTTTGATTTAGACAAGGGATCTCCAGTACAATACACACTACGCTCACGTTTGCAGGCTATTTGCTCACACTCAGGAACTCAGCTGTTACTTCAAGCTTTGTAATAAAAGTCATTGTAAATTCAGAGTGAACTTTAGCATCTCTGCAGTGCTTCCTCCCACTCTACAAATTCAGTTCTGCCACTGGAGAACAATTCAGATCATTCATCTTTTAGGTACAAAAGTCAAGAGCAGTAAAATATCATGATTTTCTAGTATTATCTAGCAGTATAAATTTTAGTCTACAGATAGTACACAAGTTTTTCACTTTGATGGCTGATATTGTCACCTAGGCCTAGGTTGCAGTGTTTTTGTATCTGGCAGCAATAAGCAAAAGGAGGAAATTAGGTGAAAATTAGTACTTTTTGTGAAAGTTTTTTTTTAAAAAAGGTTTCCTTTTGTTATCTAAAAAACTTTGGCCCTTCCACAATTAGCTCTGTGAAAAATGGATATTAAAATAAAGTCAGTTTGAATCTGCTTTTCATTTAACAAGCTTTGCAAATATTTTCATTAATAAAATGAAGTTTGTCCAAAAACTGCTGAACATTGAGAAATGCAAGCCTGGCACAAAATTTTCAGATTTCTTTCTGGAATCAGTTGTGATTCTAAGTGTTTACTGAGTTTTTCTTGCTATTATGATTTCTTTTCAGGAAAGGTAATAGTGCTTAGTCAAGCTCTGTACAGTGCCTAGGACATTCTGTCCACTGTCAGCAACTACTGCTAGGTAGTAAGTCCCACATACAGCCATTTCCTTGGTGTCTAAGTCAATAATACCCTAAACAAAAAAAATAACCATTTAATCTCATAGAATATTAATTAAGGTTGGAAAAGACCTCTAGGATCATCATCTCCTTGTCTTGAATTACACTCTAAGTAAACATAGTGGGAAAACGTGCAGTGACTTTAGGGGACATACCAATGGCTGTAGCATGCAGAATAGGACTGTCTTCCTGTGCCTGTTTACCAGTATCGTCTGTACTCACTTCTAATTATTAATATCCATCTACAGTTCATGTACATCCAGTAGTGAGGACAACAGTGAGGATGAGTACATGTACAGGCTTCATGTTCATTCTTAAGAAAATTGATGCCTCTCTGTAGCTGTTTATAACAAACAAGAAAAAAGAGGTAATTGATTTCCTTTTTAAAGTACGTATCAGAAATATCCAGTGGTTCTATTATGTTGATTCAGGCTATTGTTCAGATGAAGAGGCTTGAATACTCCTGTTGCTTCTAGTCCTGAAGCATCATGAGTTACTCTATGGGATACAGATTATAAACTTCTCTACTTCTCTTTCTTTCTTAGTACTGGTATGTTATTGTATTTTCTAAAGATTTATCCACTACCTAGATCTACTTTATATATTGAAGGATTTCTGATTAAATTTAACTGTTTCCTATAGGCTAGTTCAAGCCTAGTTTTTCTCTTGACTTGCATTTCATCATTTTATATTTAAACAAATGTCATTGGAGATTATAAAATGAGGGTGACAAAGATTTTTATCTGGCTAATTATTTCTGGTGCTTGGGGAAAAGGTTTATTCAGAATTTGGGGATTAGCAAAGTATATTTGTACAGAGGAGCTGTGTGATCAAATGAAAAACTGGATCTTTAATTCTGAAGCTCTCTTCCTTGCTACAACACAACCTCCCTTTTTGTTACAACATAATGTGCTTCTTTTTATCATTATCCATTCATTTGAACAAAAGAAAATCCTGTCTCTCTCTTGTGACTTGGATTATATATTATAAATTGCATTTGACTTCAGTTTTCAGTGTCAATTATTGAATCTTCTGAGGGTGGGACATTTTTAACAAGATATTTTTTCTCCTTATTGACAGGATAGTTTCATGCTGCTTCTTAAGCCTATTGATAGCTAATCAGTAATTAGCAGAAATAAACTAATCTGAATAGACACTGAAAACAAACATGCTGTTACAAACACATTGCTTTGATGCAGAACCAAGCCTGGAACTTAAAAATCAAACCCATTGCAGTCACTAGAAGCCATTCTGTGAAATTGTGTCTAGTACAAACAAATGCTGGTAAAATTTAAATGGTACTCAGCCGATACTCTTCATTTTAGTTAGAGGAGGGTGAAAAAGGTGACTGTTTTGAGAGGAAGAACTGCATTAGATTAATACATCATTAAGACTGGGCACCAATCTGAACTGGAGATCTAAATTCACAATTAATGATGTTTGAAATTTTAGTGCTCTTTTTGTTGTATTTCAAACTTGAACCATGGAAACTTCATTAACCTCTCTGTTAGACTGACACAGAAGTCATACCACCAAAGATACTTTAGGCATAAGATTTCCATTGTTGTGTCCCATGTATTTGCCAGCATAGTCAAATTCACAAGAGTTTCTTCATACACACTTAAAAATTGATATAAAAAATAGATTTTGAATCTGAACAGTTGAGAGTTATGAATGTTTTGCCTGTGACCTGCCTCAGTTCAAAACACCAGAAACTCTATCCTGCAGTTAATCTGTTATTTTTAAATCTGGTTTACTAAAATTGAGTTACCCCTTACAAAATAGATGTATGCTATTGTTTTGATCTAGTGAATTCTATTAGTGGAAAGCCAAATATAGAGGATGTATACTTAATTGAACAGTTTTAAAGGGATTTGGTGGTGAAGATTTGAATGATATTGTCAGCCCTTATGTATCAGGTCTACCTGATTTAGCGCACACAGGGATAATCAGTGTGTCTCTTCTTCCTGCTTCTTTACTCCGATTAGAAAGATACTAGAAATTTATTCCTACAGAAATGTTCAGAGTCTGCCAAGCAGAAGATAATGCCTGTTTCCCATGAAGCTTCCTTTTCTCTAAAATAGAGAACAGTACTGAACAACCACTAGTCCAAAGCAAATCAATCATGAGAACACACACCATGGAGATCACTAGCCACATCACTGCAATCCCTTCCTCTTCAATGACACAAAAAGATAAAGGAAAGCTTTGGACCAGTACCAACAAAACCCACAATTACCTTGAAGAAATTATTAAAGGCTGAAGAAAAACCAGTTAAGTGGAACTTTAACATAACGCTAATAGAGAAGTCTCATTTTTGAATGGAAACTTGAATACTTTAAATATGTATGACATTGTTTATTCATTTATTCTTGTATATATTCTGCTGTGAAGAGTTTGTTGTAATAACCTATGTCTTCTAATCACAGTGGATTGCAAATTACACTATCTTCACGGACAATGAAGAAATTATAAATAATTTTAAAATGGAAATAAAATTGTGTACTTTCTTGATGGATTTGACCATTCTTTGAATTTCATTTCATCATCCATGGTATCCTTGATTCATTACATTTATTCAGTTTGAAGATTAAAATCTGAGGAGAAAGTGCTTGACATGTTAATGTAAGCAGATGCTTAAAAATAACCTTATGAGAATGCATACAGAAGAATAAATTCATCATCTACACAAATAAAGACCTGTTGGAGAGTTCAATAAAGATTTTTTTAAATTTCAATTTAAGTATGAACTTTCTCACCTTAAAAAAAAAAACACAGTAAAATCACAAAAACCGTAACAACAAACAACCCTAGGCACATAGACATTTGCATAGAGCTTTCTAAGTTTATTTAAAATGCATTCAATTGTCCCTTGACAGATCTTTCACAATAGCTGAGAGAAATAGCATGTAATGCTAATATTTCTCAGGAATGAAATGAAGGCATTCAAACACAAGAGATAAAGAAAGCAAAAATATTTGCAAAACAAGATCAGAGTCATGAAAAAAATATTAGAAGCAAAAGTGACAGAATGATGAAATGAATATAATCATAACACTTCCAGGCATAGAAATTAGGATCAAATCCAACAATAAGAGCATCTAGACTGACTGCTTGTGCCCTCTGTCTGTGACTTGGGAGTGAGAATTTTCCTTTGCGCTTTTTGAAATATAATTCTACTAGATTGAAGTGGTGACGGTACTCACCCTCTTCCGTGACCACACTGTATCTCTTCTCATGTTTTGCACATTCAGAATAAAAAGGCTTTTACAGCACTTACAAGACTCCCTGTGTGGTTCCTGTTTATCTTTTATTCGTGGAGCATTCCTGTTTGCTCTCTTTGTGAAGATTCCTACTGTGGCTTGAAAGATAATTGATTTATTTTGGAAACTTTTGAATATAGCTCTTTTCAGATGCAATTTACCCTTGACTTCTTCAAAGGACTTCTGTCTTCACTCAGTAACTCATCACAGTTTCTGACTATTTTGTCTTAGTTTCTGATTGTTAAGATTGAAATTATTCTGGCAGTGCTGGGTTAATGGTTGGGCTGAATGATCTTAAAGGTCTTTTCCAACATAAACAATTCTATGATTATATGATATTACAAAATCTCAAGCTGTACTCTTTTCCTTTATCAATTGGTAACTTCGAAGAGACTGACCACAATGGAAATGCTATTATTCCTAGTTGGACAGGGGCGATTTGACAACAGTTAATGTAGGTGCCACTTTTGTTCTCCACCACAGACAAGAAATTGAAGGCATGAAAAAAAAAAATCCCAGTAAAATGAAGTATGAATTGAAAAGCATCCAGGAAACAGAAAGTAGTAAGGTGGAGGCTTGGAAAGCTGAAGGTAATGAGAAACGATTGTGAAAAGCTGATGACAAAAAGAAAGACTGAAGAATCAAGGAGCAATAGTAAGGAGAATAATAGATGACATTGTAACTTCATTCCCTTGAGAACCACCCACTGTAGCATGGCCACATCAACACAGTGCAAATAATGGCTACTCCAATTTTCAGTTTTGATCATAAAACTGTTTCAATGTTACCTCTCAGGATCATCTGATGGCTTAACAAAATGATGGCAGTTTATGAAAAGTTTTCTCAACACAAAGCAACATCTGATAGCACGTGAACTTACTGAGAAAAGTCAAATTTTTGTTTTTCCTGTCTCCTAAGAATCAGAGATGACTAGCAGTTCAGGTGTCTGCTTATCCAGAATGCATGTATTTTCTCTTCGTAAGTTTTAGAATAAAAATGCCATCTCTTCCCTTTAAAAAAAAGCATAATTAGCAGAGGTTTGTTTTATTATGCTTAATCAAACAGAAAAAAACCTGCTTTGTAAGGAATTTATGAGGTAGCGTTAGTCTAGAGAGGTGATATGAGTACTTTCAGATTACTGAATGATGCTAGTCTTTTATTTTAATAGACATGCAAAGTCTGATTGAAGATACATGGTTAAAGTGCTGTAAACTGCATTTAGTACTTTGGGGCATAGATAATCCCTGTTTACCACTGTGTCCTACTGCTAATGGAGTATGGAAGGATTCCTTCCTTTTAGTTGTAAGGTTGTAGAAAAACATGAAAGATGATGGAAAAATACAGTTAAAAGTAGGTAGATGGAAACTCATCATGGAGTTTTCCAGTCAGAAGATGCTGCTTTGTCAAAATTACAACATTTTTGAGAAATATATCAAATTTTCCTGGTTTGTCTTCGAGTGGGGAAAAGGCTCAAGATAAATTAAGTGTTCTCATTTGATGAATTGAATTAATTTCCTCCACTTGTTATAGCTGATGCTATTTATACAGAGCTCTGATTTCACAGGAGCAGGGGGAATACTGTGTTCTTACTCCCTAATGAGAATCAGCTCATGAGACCCTCAGGAAAAGAGAATAATGTAGGAGATATGCACGACACATGGAGAGAACAAGAACAGACATTATCAGTCCACCTGGAAACTGGTAGTGGGTGGTTATGGATGGCGGGAAGAAGACTGTGAGAACAGCTCATAACGTAGCCGAGAGCAATGACAGAGTCATCAGGTGAATTGAGGTGATATTTGAAATAAAGAGGTAAAGGAAAGGAATAAATGGGAGCAAGAATGGAGAAAGTAAGGGAATTCCTTGTGGTTACAGTGGTGTTGGTTTAGTTTCTTGTGTGTCAGTAACAGTTGGGAAGCACTCAAAATTTAATATATACCACATATTTCGAAGTAAGAAACACAAAAAATGAAAACAAAACAAACAGCAACAAAAACAAACAAACAAACAACAACAACAGAAAAATCCACAACCACAACACATCTTACTGATCCTGGTGTGGTTCAGAATCATATCTGTGCTCCACATATTTTATGGACCCTGCCCTTATGTACGACTTTCATGACTTTCAAGTAGACTCATACACAGCAATGTACAGAGTAATCACAAAGATGAAAGCTGTGTTCTATGGAAATGGGAGAACCTCAAAAATACATTTTGCTTAATGCCAAGAAAGGCCCCACTTACCATCTGTTTCATGAGAATTTAGATATGAACCAACACATCTTTGCAATTATTTGCCATAAGATCAGCCAAAGATAAAGGCAGGTGAACAACTTTACTTCTGCCATTTACTTTTGAAATTTTAACTTTTTTGAGCTGTACCTCAAAGTTTTGATTTTTCTGTTCTAATGCAATCACAACAATGAACTTCATCATGATTCCTATAAGCAAGTTGTCTTAGCAGAATCAGAGCCAGTTTCAAACACATGGCATGATATTCTTCACTTCTCCAGCACTGGCACTCAACTTAATATATATGGTCATCATATTAAATAATCTTATGGCGTTAGACACTGATGCATACAGTGTCTCTATATACAGTTACCAGGGCAGTTCAGAATGTTAAATATCACTTCAGGAAAATGATATTTACACCCATGCTGACAGTTCATTTTCAGGTAGGAGCTTCTCAACTGATCTGTACACAGCAACCTCAATCTCCAGTCTTCCCACTGTGAAATTTTAGACAGCTTGTCTGCTGAGCCCTTGCCAGACCTATTAATATTTATACATTCCACACACATTCCAGTCAGAGCATGTAAGTTGCAGATCTCTCTGATTTAGAAGCTATTAAGATTCATGACCCCTTTAACTACTTAGTCTATGGTCCTGAAGCCTTTGCAATCAGCTTACACTTGAAGAAAAAAAGGACAAATCATTACTGTTCAAATATTGTCTTGTATTGTGTCCATTTGTAGTCCATCAAAGAGTAGTTAAGAGCTTCAATGCATTCATTTATGTCAGAGACACAGGTTATTATAGGAGGTATTCTTTCCTTGTAAGAAGAGAGAATGGGAATGTTATTTACCCCATTGCATTTAATTTTGGATTAATGACTTTTTTAGCTGTAGCTGCTTCTCTGCATAACAAACAAAAATAAATTCATTTTTTTCTGTTCTCGTATCTGGACGCAGATTTGAGTACATTGTATAAGGATACATTGATGTGCTGCCAAGGATATCTATGTAGAAAAAGCACAGTCTGTCTTCTGGGATGTAGCAGTGACTCCACCTAAAGAGAGAGTCATCATCCTTCCCTTCTTAAGGTTTATATGTATCTTATACATCTTCCTAGAACGGTGTGGTGATTCATCACAGACTTCTTCTCCAGGATCCATGAGAAATCTCAAAGTTAGTTTTTATTAAATTCATATTGCTTTTTCCTTCTGTAACAGAGTTCGTGAGTGACTTCAGGTGTCCATAGCTTTTGGTGAGTGCAGTGAATGAGAGGAATTCATCATCTCTCAAGATTTCAGTCTAAAGTCTGTAAAGGAATTCTGTAAATTAGTCTGTAGCAGAAAGCAATGATGAAAAAAAAATAAAATAAGTAAGTCTTGGATACTCAGAATTTAAAACAGAACTTGTAATTATGATCTTAAGGGCCTAGTAAAAGCTTCTATTCTTTGTGTTCTTTGGACTGGTGTTTCTTTCATGTAGATGATTATCATAACATAATTAGCATCACCATCAAAACGCTAACGTTTTGTGCTGCTTTCTTGGAAATAGCAAGTACTATACACTGAGTTTTGATGAGTTTGAAAAACTAATCGCTTGCTTTCAAAAATTTCAGAGGAAGTTTGGGGGAAATGTTTGCCTGAAACAAATAATAAAAAAAAACGCTGAAGTATCGTACTGGCATTTCTTTGCAGAAAAAAAAAAAAATCTTTTAAAGCTGCTGTCTATGAGAAGTTTTTATTTTATCTTGTTTTGTTTGCTAGCAGAAGCAAATTATATTCAGAAAAGTAATTATTTTGGTAAAACCAGAACTGTGCTAATAGAAAGTCATGTTTCCAGATCTTGCATATAGACTAAAGGTCTGAAAATATAATTAAAATTGAAAATTTGAAATGTCATTAAAGTCTGTGCTTAGAGATGCTTTTTCCTGGGGAACCTAAGTATATATGCTATGAAAATTTGTGGAAATCTTCACCATTGAGTTCAACAGAAAGAAGATATACAGTGTGTATAGCATATACAGTCCATCATGTGTATTTTGCACTGGTTCTTGTATCTTGTTATCTCTAGAAACACTCAAGTAAAAAGGTGATCTTTCTTTTAAATTATTTGCTCTCAGCTGCTGCCTTCCTACAGGAAGTCATAAAGTTTCTGTCTGTAGTATTACTGTTTTCTATGTGATGAAATGGTGTGTTTGGTAATGGTTTAAATCATAGTTTATCTCAAAGTTCAATTTATAAGCAATTTGTAAAAAGTTTAGACTTATCAATGTGTTTTTATAGTACACATTAAGCAGCTGTTGGCCTGGTAATGTGAGACAGGACAATTTTTCGCTCAGAACTTGTAGCGTGCCACACTGACTTTAGAGCACATGCCTCTTCCATACACTTACAACATCTCCCACCACTTCACTCTTCAGACAAAGATTCCAGTTTACAAATTGAGACTGAATTATGACTTCAAAGGGTGACACAACTGAAAATCTATTGTCAGTAGTGGGAAGATCAGATTCAAAAAGAAGCTGTGATGAAAGCAGAATATCCATTTTGCAAGAAATTTTGAAACTGCAATTATTTTCATCTTGCTTCAGAATGGCAAGCTGAAAACACAAATTTTTCATTAGATGTCAAGGGCAGAAAAATTCCTTTCAGAAGAAAAGGAATTTGAATCCAGCATTTTGGCATAGGATCTTGACTCCTAAGCAAAAATCTGGCAAAATCTGGAATATTCTAATTGCTTCATGTTGACAGGAAAATTATTTAATCTGAAAATTTCACATAAAGATACCTGTTGACCCATTATGCCCTGTGATAAAGACAGGACAAGAAGAGAAAAGTGACAAATATACTTAAACTTTCCTAATTTCAGAAGTAAGTGTGTACATGCATACAGTGGTGTTGGATGGAAACTTGGGAAGAATTTAAAAGGAAAGGTGCTGTCAAGTTGGTAAAATGAAAGCTCAGTGCTGTGAGTGCCAGAACAGTCTCTATGGGTGCTAGAACCTACCACTCATTGATCTACTGGAGACAGGTTGTAAAGAAGATGATTGTACTCTTCTCATGCCAGTATGTTGGGGGGCGGGGGGGAAGAAAAAAAAATAGTCAAAATCTTACTGACCATATGAGTAGCTGTAAAATCCTGGAAATCAAAATTGCAGATCTGAGGATGATTATGATGATTTCAGCGATGGACAGGAGATGGTCTAAGCTCTGGGAGTGAACTGGAAACCAATGGTGTCCTGTTCTTTCCAGATCCCTGATTTCTGGCAGTAGTGCAGAGCCTTCTACAGCAAACTTGAGCCTGCTGTCAACACACTTGTCTTAGTTGGTGACTTTTCATGTCAGTTTCAGAAATGGTCCTTTAAAATTGCATGAATCCGTGGATCTCTGTTGAAAAAGCACTTCTGCAAGCAGTATTGTCCTTCAGGAAGTGGCATGCTCAAGTGTTTGTAACTTTAATTTCTTTTCTGTGCAAGGCAGTCTTTGAATAGGACCAAGGATATTTTATAGCAAAGAATTTAGCCTTTTATCCACACTAGCACAGCCCCACCTCGAGAACTGAGTGCAGACTTCCCTTACAAGCCATCTGCTGTATTCACACTATAGTAACCTGAGGGGTTTTTAACATTTTTGCTAATGAAGTATAGTCAGTAAATGAAAATAAATTATTACTGGATGGGATCTTCTGATTACCAGTCTTAATTTGTAGCAAACAGCATTTCCTGATGTCCTTTGGACAGATGTCAGATGTATATAAGTTTCCACTCTGTAGCAGACAGATTTGATGCTTTTAGTGTCGATGAGAATTACACATTCCTGGCAAGGTGAAAAATCCTTCCATCCGGGACTGGATTAGTGCTTCCGAGCCGCTGTGCAACGGGCAGCTGGCAGCTGCACACCTTCCTATCATTATGCACAAGACACGCTGTTATCTGGAACTAATTTATAGTGCAAAATGGGGGAACACAGCATAACTTTCTCCAGAGATCTAAAGGGCACAAAATAAGGAGCTTAATCAACAGAGGGCTGTGAAACCTGTCCCTCCCCTTTACACCTCCCTGCAGTGCAATGTATAATTCACACAGAGCAAAGCACAGCTGCAGCTGTGCACAATGTCAAAAATGCACAAAACCACTTGGTGAGGAGATGTGTAAGAATGTGATTCATGCTGTCTCTTTCAAATGCTGATACCCCAGTCCTTTCTTTAATTTTCTTTACTTCCCACTATATCCCTGTCAGCATCTGAACCTGCCTTCCGTTGCAACTAAACATTTTCTTTGGTAACAAGCCTGGATAGTACTTCTCAAGGAGGTTTTGCAGTATGTCGCTAACTATTTTGGCTGCATGCCATAGCAGGTCAGCACTGTAATTATGTAATTTTTTCTGTAATTGTTGCCATAATTAGCATGTTTCATTTTAAGGTCTAAATAAGCTCCAAGTACATTCTGAAGTGCTACAGAGGAACGGGAAAGAGTGAAAATATTATATGCACAGTGCTATGCTGTTGTCATCAAAACCCTCTTATTTCATGGTAATTCACATGGTAATTGAGCTAGGAAATGCTTGTAAGGATATGCAGCTAGTATTCAACAAGTGGTAATAAGATGCATTCACATTACTGCAGCACAAACTGTGCAAATGCAATTCTCTGGATGTCTCAAGGACATACTTGCTCTATGAGACAAACATCTAAATACAATTTTCCAAAAGGTATCGATAGAGACGTTTTTTCTGTTAGACATCTTAAGGAGTATTTACATTTGGAATGGATCCACTTAATTTTAAACTCACCCCATGTGTCTCTTTTGTGTTTTAAGGCCCCCAAGCAGAAAACCCTATATATGATAAACTATCTGGAGATGCATCATTAGAAAATCATTACTGGAAGCTGTCCTTCATCCAGTTCACAGGTGTATAACCCAGCTAATTTCAGTGGCATTTTAAATAGTGGCAGGTTTGATACTTAGCTTGCTCTTTGTAGTGGGAACATTTGTCTTGACAATAGGAGTGTGGTGTTGCTATTAATTCCCCTAAGTCACAGTCATTTGACAATTTGACTATTTGCATAATACAGATGGAATTCACCCCTAAATCAATCTTTTCAGTTCCCAAGTCTGCATTTCCTAACTTACACATTTATGTGAGCAAATTACTGAAGAAGCTGTTCTTGTAAGTATACAAGAGATATGTTTAGATTATCTGACGTGGTTCATCGTATATTTTGCCACACAGCAAAAATTGTCAAACTCTGATTGTTCACTTTCTTTTCCTGAAGAATTTCTTGAAACAGCATGTAAGCTGATAAAATCCAATTAGCTTCTTCTGAAGGGCTTTGATCAAAACCTTACAACAACATAGGAGGAAATTCAGACAGGTTGGAGTTGGCATTTCCCTGGCAAAATTTACTTCAGTCTTGAATTTCCCTGGAAAAAAAGAGAGTTAAAAATAGGATTTTGAGATACTTTGCTTATAAAGGTGAATTTGGCCTCAATTCTGTTCAAAATTACTTTAATATATGAGGAGAGGTCAGTGGCAGAGATTCAGCTAGCGCAGATAGATCATCTCCAGTTAATTGATAATACTTTTCCTCATTCAAGGTTTTCAAACGTACCTCTGAAAGAGAAATGGAATTTGTGGCAGTTTTTGCTCCTGTCAGTTTCTATGAGAAAATTCAGAAGAGTATTAAGTCCTGAACTTAACACACAGGAGACAGTCACTGGTTTCAGAAGTGATTTTACAAATATGAGAAAGTGCTCTTTTTATTTTTTTCAGCAATGATTACTTGTTGTTATGAAATGCAAATAGATAGCATAGAAGAAATATTAGCTGATATATATGAGAAATGGGGAGGAAAATGTGACATTTTCATATATTCTCATTACTCTATGTAGGATGCCCAATTTAAGGGCAGGATCTTTGGGGTCCTGTGTGGATTCTAGACAAGAAAGTAATACAGAAAAAGAAGTACTCAGAATTGTCCTATAGAGGCTCTCATTTCTCTGTTGACTTCATAGGAAAGATGGGAGATTAGTTATGCAATTTAGGCATCCAAGATAGATATATCACGAAGATTTCACTTGAGAATCACTCTGCTGGTGGGTATAAAGGAGAAGAAGCTGGTGCCTGGACACACCACCGTAAGTATCGGGCCACAATTAGTATCAAGTCCACCAAACAAGATAGATGAAATACAGAAGAAGCTGTGCAAGGAAGCAAGTGGCAACGTTCTTCCCGCTCTCTTGTGCAGTCACTGTAGTATGTACTATAGTAATTCTCCTTCTGCTGAATGGTGTTCATCAAAACTTTGTGCTGATGGTCACTTCTGGGCAAATCCCTAATTGTGTCAGGAACAAAATCCTAGTGTTTAAGGAGTGCAGAAGGTACGTACATTGTTGAAATATTAAGGAACTACTTTACATCTTACTATAATCCCTCTGAAATTTAGAGTTAGATGATAGTTGCATTGTCTCTTGTTCTCTCCACTCATTCCCTGCCCTTAATTTTTCTTCTTTGTCTGCACGATAGGGCTCTTTCATTTATACACATTTGTACATCCCATAAATTACTGATTAGAATATATATTGAGTAAACAGTCATTTTACATATACACTCAAAGTATTTTCAGGTAAAAAAAATGTTTCCTATACAAAAAGAGACAAATTAGTCAAGAAGTTTTGACACCTAAGATGCTTATCAGCTGTCCTACTGTATTACATTAGAGGTAAGAATGAATAATGTATTATATTATTTTCCTTTTTTTATTTCTCTGTGAATTGTTCATGAACTGAATGTCACTTTCTCAGATTCTGGGCTTTATTGCTTTCCCATCAATAATTTTTAAATTAGCATTTTTCAGTGTTGGTTTAACAAAAATGACATAACTATTTAATAAATAGCTATTAAAGATCTAACCAAATACTTCTGATACTCAAAATTTTAGCTGCATCCTGTAAGCTACACTTTTTCACCCTTAATGGTAACACAGATTGCATATTTCTTATATTTGCCTTTACTTAAACAGCCATTAGATACATTTTAGCAAGGTAACAGACACCAGAACATATCAGAGCTTGTGGAATAAGCATTTTTTGTTTAAAGATTATGCAACTTGTAGAAATCGTAAGAATTAACACTGCAATGAGTTTTTGTAAAATCCTCTTGTACACTAGAGAATCTTCTTTGTATTCTTGCCGGTATCCAAGCTTAAATAGACAAAAAGGAAATTATTAACTAAAATAGTTTAAAAGGAAAATAAAAAGGACAAACTAAAATACTGGTCAAACTGGAGATAATAAACCCAGTATCACATTGAATATACCTGTCTTTCATATGAAAGAGAACATTAGCAACAATTTATGTGTTATCATTTATAGACCCCTGCTAATTTTTTGTTGCAAATTCATTAGCTACATCTGTAGCATCAAACAAAACAGGGCTAAATCATGCATTGTAGTGCTGATCTCTTGCTCTCCATACTGATGAATTATTTAAACACCCTTGGATGATTTGTTCCATGCCAATGAGCCCGCTCCCAGACAAAGCTGGAGTACATCTCAGAGGACAGTTCATGCCAAAATTCTTCCCACAACAGGCAATTCAGACACAACTACTCTGTACTGAAGCAGGAGGGAGTTTAAGTGTATGATTTGCCACATCTGCCATACTACTTGCCTTTGGAAATGGAGAACACTTTAGCATCACAGTGATAGGTAGTGAGCCCTGCTGGGTTATTTCCAAAGAATAGGAAGACAAGAATCCTTCTGAGAATATAATGAAATCTGAGAGGCAGAGGATCATATGGAGGATACAGAAGGGATGATAAAATGTCAAGGGGAGAAAGGAGTAGAAGAAGAGCAAGGAAGTGATGCTAGTAAAGAAGAAGCCTGGAGAAGAGAGTAGAGGCTGGAATCAAAATGTTCATTAATGTTTCATCTGTGACCTTGCCTGGGAGCTCCAGTTTGTTGCTTTCCTCCCTAAAGCTGTTACAGAACAAGACTGGGTGCACACTTTGCTCTCTCTCTTCCAGCCTATGGGACTGGATGTGACAGTGGGCATTTGGATGCTGGTGACAGGTGGCATATCCTGAGTGCTGCCTGTTCTTCCCTTCCTGTTTTTTCCACTTCTCTACACAAACATGAGCATAGAGAAGCAGAAAACCTATCTGCAGTACTGATTCCCACTTCCCACTCCCACACATCACACCTGAGAAAGTGTTTGGGTGCTAACTCTACCTCTGGCATTGACTGTTCATCTCCTATGCTACACAGCATGGCACAAATCAAACTCTGTATTATCCCATTTTAAAATTTCATATAGATCCTTAGTTAATTCAATGTACTTCATGAACAAAGTAAAATAAAGGTGACCTACCTGTGCAGCAGGAACCGAATTGCTTTTAAATATGTCCATATGTAAATCTCAGAACGTGAGTTACCCAGATCAGTTACTGAAAGTAATCTGATATCCATGTTACTTATTATGATTTAATTATTGTGTCTTACTCCTTGCAGGCATGTTTATGAATTATCTTCTGCGTGGTCCCAGGGAACATTATTAATACACATTGAAGGACACAGTTTAACTATGAATATTAATGACCCATGCAAAGTAAAGTTATGCATGAAATTCTATGAAGCAATACATTTCACTCATTAATTCCACTTAGTGCATCATTATAGTTATGTTGTCATTAGTTAACAAATATCACATTGTGTATAGGAGTGTTGTTCTTTCTGACTCATGATGGCAATTTTTGATACTTAAATATCACTGTCAGATGTGTAATTAGCAATTATGCATTATATTAAAATATATACAGTATATTTGGAAGTGAGTGGCTTTATAGCATTTATAATTTGCTATTCAACATAGAAAGGAGGTATAATTTTCAGCAGCAGTAAGATGAAATTCAATGAATCTTTTTTTAGAATGCTGAAGAAATTGCTAAAATGTTAATTATTCCATAGAAAATTTCCATTAATTATATGTGCTTTACTCAATTTCTAACTCTATTTTTAAGGTACTTAAACATTTGAAGCAGTTGTCTCACAGATGCTCTGGTTTGGTTGGCAGAGCAGCTTACTTTTTTTTTTGCTTGTAATCAAAAATCAATTCAAAACTCAAACATTTTCTAGATCCTTTTAGTGTTATATTCAACTTAGTAGCAGTGGATGTATTTGGATGAATAAACATACACACCAAATATAATCTCAGACATCCCAGTGATATCCCACCTGCCCGGCAGATACCACTGCAATAAGGGGATCCATGTCTCACAGGTCCATTCTTTCCAGGTCTGTGCACATCTTAGACTGTTCAGGCTATCTGGAATGTTGCTAGATACCTACACTTAGGTTCACAGACTTCGTGCTAGCCATCGAAAGGCTAGTAAGTTAGTTGTTCAGGTTTACTGTATGATTAAGGAAAAGCCATGAACACTTCCAGAGGACAATTTGACTTTTCCTAAAGGAGAAGTTTAAGATAACATAGATGTCCATAGTTTACCTGTGACTGTAGATAGGGTGTGGATGAGCAGCTTCCACTTAAACACACAGGGCGTGTGATGTCACTGGAGATGCCCCAGACTCCACAGACGTGGTCTGGGAACAATCAGGCCCTTGAGAACTAGCAAGATGGGACTAGGATATCCCACAGGCAGTTTAAAATCATATCAGGCACCTGTGATTACACAGTGGAACTCAGCATTTAAAATGACAGTCAGGGTGAGATTCATACTCCTTAATGTTGATGTCTGTATTGTCTTCATTAGAGTCAGTTATTTCAACTCCAGTGTACTCAACAGCAATGCAGGACATAATTTCTTGCCTGAATGTGGAAGCTTAGTGCCATGTAAGACACCGGAGAATATTTGAGACAGCCTTGTGCACAGAATTCCTTGTGAAATGGCAGCTGGAAGCCAGGGCTCATGTTCCAAGGCATCCCGTACATCTCTAGGCAGAGGTGTGGTGACTGGATCGAAGCTACCGACAGCATAGACAGTGGAGTCTGAAACGGTTTTTCCATGACCAGATATGAGTATCACATCTCAAGTGATGCTAACTACTTATGTTCAGAAAACTGAATGACAACTTCATGTCCGCTTTTTGATGAGATGAGCAATTCTGAAGTATCCACTTACAGTATTAGTCACAACAGGACTCCGGAGACTATCATGGCAACTGAGACACCCTATATAACTATGTGCAACTGCACTGTAGACATCTAAACTTAGGTACAAAGTCTCACCTCCGCAAGACACTGAATGGAAAGGAGAACTGAATTCCAGATGTTAGAGACTCAAATCTCATTTTGGGTCTTTTTAAATCACTTGTTAGTTCTATCTCACTTCAGTGTCTCTATCAAACTTCATTCTAGCGTGAAAACCTTTGTGTGTGTGTGGCTATGCATGACGTCAACAACTCAACAAGTCATTGAAGAGACAACGTGGGATGAGTTTTCACTCATTTATGGATGACTTAAAACTTGTCAGTGTTGTCAAACATCAGTAGGACGTTCTGCTTACTCTAGAGTGATCTGACTAAAATTGAGTCCTGTGTGTTTGGAAGTAATCTCTGCTCTAATCCAGCTAACACAGAGCTGCTGTTTATTGATGGAAGGTACTGGTGTAGACAGGTAAGCTTCTGTAGCTTGTACCTTCCTTGAATTCATTAGTTTAGTCAGAAATCTCGTAATTATTTTGAATCCTATTATATTTTGATAGAGAGAAGTAAAGTTGCAACTGAATGATTCAAATCCTGTTTATGCTCAAGTTTCCTGGAAAATTGAAAGTGCTTGAAATAGAGAAGGAAGTCATTACTAAAATGTGAGTTTTAGCAAGAATCTTTAAATGATAAAGGCTGTATCCTTCCCTTTGATGCACATGTGAATCTTCCACTGAAGTCAACTGGAACAGAACTTATACCTACAAGATCAGGATTTGTTCATAATCCTCTGAATTTTAAATTTTCATTCCATTATATCAAGTAAGGGAGAAGGGATTAGTTGGCAGCAGATGAGAGCTTTAATTTTTTTATGGGATTTGTATATCTAATAGTAAAGTAAATGAAAAATGGAGAATGCATTACCAAGATGTGCATTTTAAAATGCGTCTCACAAACTTTGGTTTCTGCATCAGGAATCTTCTCACTGTCTTAATACTATTCTTTATAGTTAACCAGTGGGTAGAAAAAAAAGTAAGATTAGAATTTCTAACAAAGGCAACTACTTTACTTTGGATTGAATATACACAGTGCTTACAAAACCTACATGCTCACATTTTTCTGTTAGCCATATGCAGAGCAGAGTCACTCCATTCTGAATTGTATGCTGTTGGAATTTTGCTCATTGGTTCTTTGATGAGCAGCACTCTGATTGCAATATTTTATTGGTCATTTCTAACATTTGGTTTGAATATAGGCTTTTTTTTAACTGTCATATATATAGGAAATGATAGCACACTACCGAAGAATTTAGTCTGATATTTTGCTAGATAATTATCCCATAGTAATTATCAGCAGCAATTTAAATGCATAGATAGTGTCACACAGACAGTTCAAGTAAAACCTTTATTACTAGTCAATTAATGTCTTTTTCCACACATTTTAGAAGAATCCATTGATTCAAACATGTTTACTCATGGACATGGAACATGAGAATTCAAAATTTTTCGTTTTTCAAGGTAAGGGTAAGTGAATTGAAAGAGCATAAGATTTTTAATTTCCTTGGTTACAGAGTATTTATATATTCGTGTAAAAGAAAGATAACAAGAGAAATGAAAGATTAAGTACACAGGCAGTAAGGGACAGGTGGCATTGGAGACAGTAGTGAAGACCAGGAATCTGGTGGCTACCAGCCTTACAGAGGATCAGACTGAACATTGTCACTGGAAATAAGGGGTCAAGGTGATAATCATGAGTATGTTAGGATATCAGGAGGAACTTGTAGGTTATGTAAACCTTGTTATGAGATGTTTAAAGAAAGCATCAAAGACACGGAAAGGAAAAGTTTAGGGCAGATCATGAAGGAGCAAACATGGTGGGAGGATACTGAGAAAGATGTCTTTAAAAAAGGGAATACCAAGGAGATAGCTTGAGGGGATACAGGGAGGGATATCTTTAAAAAGGAGAATACCTCATTGTACCAAGGAGATGGCTTCGCAGGAGAGTGCTAATTGGCAATCAAGGAGCCAGACAGGACTAGGAGATAAGTAAGGGTTGGCTGACACCGTTCCGGTTCGGAATGATAAACTTCTGAACTTTAGGAAAGAGTACGTAAGCATAATAGGCTTATGAATAGTAACTTCTCCTCCCAGGGGAGGCATAAAGTGGAATTAATGACACATGCGATGTGAATGGGTGTGCATAATAAGGTGTGGACATGTAGTAGGCGAATCGGGAAGTCTGTACCTCCGTATACCTTAGCCAATGCGGAAAGGAAAAGGGTCTCATGTAGCCAGGAAATTAGGATAAAAGATGGCT
>VWZK01009853.1:2400-14269 GCA_013396935.1 Baryphthengus martii | reverse complement strand
CCCCCCATTATTTTGAGAGACCCCACCGGTATACTCTCAGTGGACTCTCTGTTTATTCGAATAAAGTCAGTTTTACTTTTATAGGACTCCTCTCTCTCCTTTGTGAACACTGATCTTTGATATATGTGTGATTTTCCATACAGTGGGAAAATGGAAGAGAGAGGGGAATAAAAGGAGTCAGATGTAAGGTGGCCAGTGCTCCTGACTGACTGAACTCTGCACCCGATTGCTACAGCCTGTCCTTGTGGCAGGGGCAGCCTCCCCTACCGACAAAACAGACAGAGCACATGGGCTATGCTGAGCAGTTTGGAGCCTCATCCCGGAGCAGTTTGAGGCCTCGGCCATTCAGCTCCATTTCACGGTGCTCAACTGACTCCTGGGTGGCTGGACCCTTTAGCAAACAGGCCCGGGGGCTGGGCCTGTCTGGGCTCGTTCCCCAGCCAGTGAGAATCACCACAGTGCACCCTCGAATAGGCTATAAATGGCGTCCTGCCTGAGAGCCAGGTGAGTTGATTCTTCACAGAGCAGCAGGACTCTCCCCTTGGGCACGCCGTCCAAGGATACTTCCGTGGATGAAGTGTCTCAACCCCCCTCCCCGGCCCGGGTAAGTGGTATCTCAGGCTCTCTGGTGTAGAAGGTTTCCCCTTTTGTGAGTGAGTGTTTGCCCATTTTGGTTTGTCATTCCTTAAAGTTAGGAATTCGTTGTGTGGCAGTTAATTCCTAACAGACATCTGAACCTGTGTTTAGTCTGAAGGAGTGCTGGGCAGCTCTGGTTGCAATAAACTCCCATTTTGAATAGCAGCTGCTGTTTGGTTTGTGGGTGTCTCTGTGACAGACCTATCTTGCTACTAAATACTATTATTGATTATTTTTTTTCTGTGGTGTGAATTCAGCAGTCTAAGTGCCAGCAACTGGAGAAAAGGTCATAGTGCCCATAGGTCTAGGTGCCAGCAACTAGAGGGATCAGAGTGCAGGATAGGGCTGGTTGCCAGCCATCAGAGACATGTGAGTATGTTTGCATTTCCTTGATGAGTTAGACCTGAATACCTGCATTGAATTCAGTAGCATTCATTCAGATATGCATATGTAATTCACTAACTTTGAGCTGGATTAGCTCTTGAGTAGGAGGAGCCCTGCATCTGGAAAGACTCAAGGTCTGAGTAAAAGGTAGGCGAGGGAGCCTGAAGTTTGGGCATCAACTTCAGACACTCTGAGAGTCCATGCTAATATCTGCAAGACATGTGATGATGGGACTGCATGTGAGATGAGTATGTGAGCACAAACATGAGTTTGCAGGCAAACATCCAGCTGGACTAGCTGGTGAGCAGGGGGAGACCTCTGTACAGGGGGAAAGGGCCCAGAGTCTGGGCATGGTCATTACACAGGATTAGAGACTGTGATGATATTCAAGGCATTTATCACTGTGGGTATGCTTGTGAATCTGGAGAGCGTGTGTGAGGGGGCTTGTGTTCATTAACAGTCTTAAGTCCTGATCAGCCAGAGCGAAGGAACAGGACATGGCTCCCTGCACTTCTGTTTTATGTGAGTTTTCCTAGTGTTACCTGTTCGTGCTGCTAAAGACAGTGACAGTCTGCATGGCCAGCTGCACTAGTGTGCGTGTCTGTGCACACATAGAATCATAGAAACATAGAATTGGATGGGTTGGAAGGGACCTTCAGAGGTCATCTAGTTCAACCCCCCTGCTGAGAGCAGGGACATCATCTACTAGAGCAGGTTACTCAGAGCCACGTCAAGCCCCACCTTGAATGTCTCCAGGGATAGGGCCGCAACCACCTCCTTGGGCAATCTGTTGCAGTGTTCTGTCACCCTCATGGTAAAGAAATTCTTCCTTATGTCTAATCTAAATCTACTCTTTTCTAATTTAAAACTATTACCCCTCATTCTATCACTACAGGCCTCTGTAAACAGGCCCTCTCCAGTCTTTTTGTAAGTTCCCTTTAGGTACTGGAAGGTCGTGATTAAGTCTCTCTGAAGCCTTCTCAGAACAATCCCAGTTCCCTCAGCCTGTCCTTGTAGTAGGAGAGGTGTTCCAGCCCCCTGATCATCTTTGTGGCCCTCCTCTGGACCTGCTCCATCATGTCCATGTCCTTCCTGTGCTTAGGGCTCCACACATGTGTGCCTGAGCTTCACTGGGATACTCACTCAGCCCTGCTGCTGGCTGGATCTGCACATAAGCACAGCAGAAGCAGCCACGTCCCTGGAACATGGATGGAGACACCCTTGGTCACTGAGACCTTGCATCTCAACTCCTGCATCCTGGAGTCTGCTGCACCCTTTGTATCCTTAACACCAATATCTTCATTAGATATTGTCAGTTCTGCCTTGTGTATCACATTCAAGCTTATTATAACTGGCCTTTAAAAGAAAAAAAAAATATTGCTACAAATGGAATTAGCTTGATGCAAAGAAAGCTGACATTTTTTCAATTTTAGGGCCTTTATTTTTCACTTTAGATTTTGGAGGCTTTGATGGATGCACGTCTTTTATCATGCCATCTGATAAAAAAAAAGAAAAAAGGAAAGAGAAAGCAAACCAAAGCAATGATTTGACCTGTTTCCAACAGAATAACTTTCCAAAAGTGGTGATAGGTTCCATCTGTCAAAATGTAGAAAATGCTAAAAATGAAGAAAAATGGATGATTTCATAGATTAAGCTAAAATGAAAAAGACAGCAACCCTATTACTTCTTAATGGCTGAGTGGAGATTTTTCGCTAAAAATAAAAAAAAAAAATCCTTTGGCAAAAAAAAAATTCCAACCAGATTAAATCACGAATAATAAGAGATAAGCCTTTGCAGAATTCAATAGTTCTGATTTGCAGGTGTTGAAAAAAAGTTCTACTCATGGAAGTGTTATTTTGTGCTTATACTGATCCAAGCATCTGCTGCCAGCAGACATCAGAAATGGAGTACAGACTTAGGTGAATGCTTGTTCTATTCTTACATTAAATAACTTATTTCTGAACTTGCTGCTCTTGAGTTAGTCATTAAGGTCCCCTTTGAATTGTGGTATCGAGGTGCTTGGGCTGAAACTGGATTATAGTGCTGTTGGTTCAGGGACACTTCTTCCTTACTATGCTAATTTGTGAAATGCCTTCTGAGTTACATCATCTTACACAGCTAGATCCAATATTACATTTAAACTCCCAGCACCTATTTAGTTCTTTAATTACCCATTTAAACAGTTAGGAACCTAAATATGGGCTAGAACAATAAATTATGAACAGGACTTGAGACTCATTTCTGCACTCCAATACAAACTCATGCTCATTAAGGGCCAAAATAGTTGTGTGATGAAACTGGCTAATTAGGATGCTACCAGTTGTCTAGGCAGTCACAGTTGCCCTGAAACTACTCTTGAAAATAATTAAAATTGATGGCCTTATGCCTCCTGATGATCTTTGTAGGGAGGAAACACCAGCTCTTACAGTCCACTCGAAGGTGACTCTCTATGCTCTCATCATGAAAGGTTCCTAATAAAAGCCAAGGAGCTGGCTTTATTAGTTACTCGATGTTATTAGCAATGTGTTTCACATTAGCAGTTCTGAATTCACTAAGTAGCAGTGCTTCTTCCTTTGTACAGCCCCCAGCGCAATTGAATTTTAAGTCTCTGAATGATAATGGTGTAAAAGCTAAGGAGCTCTCAGTGTAGACCAAGAATACTGCATGATAGTCTGAATTATTCACAGTTTACCTGTGGAGTGTGTGCATATACAGGCAATACTCTACTGTTGCTCTTAGGCCAAGTTCATCTAAGCTTCCACGAAAGCTGACAAAATGGTGGGGGAGCAAGACAGGGAAAAAAATTTCCACCTTAACTCCTTATACTGCTTTAGCAGAGCGTCAGATCACAATCCTGGCAGCAATGCTCTTGTTCAGAAAAGCAGTGCCAGTGTGTTTTCAAATTTCAAAATTGCTTTTCACTGTTCTGTCTTTGCAAGGCAAATTTTCTCCCTTTACCCTTTGTTCCCTTTTAATCCAACTTAAAGTGCTGCTGCACTTTGTGCTGGAGGGATGAGGGCATGATATGAGAGCTGGATGGGGACAAAAGAGGCTTCAGCGCAGCCAGCACTTCCCAGTTCTCGTTAAGGGCACCAGATCATGTTTGGCAAGATGATAAGTGTAGGTCAGACTGCCCTTTTACACCATCATGAATCTACAGCAAGTTCACTGCCACTGAGTAGATTTACACCAGTGGAAGTCGGGTACTGTCTGCCGTGCTCCTCTAGTGCTGTCTGCTTCTCCTAGCCTCAGGGCACCCTATTGAACAACCTCCAGGCACCCTCAGCAATGCTCCTGCCATCATGTCACTTCCACATCTGTTAGGTAGTGAAAAAGAGGCCTTCTGGGTATGTCTTTTCTACACACCTTAAAACAAACTGTATTCAGCTTTGTCAAAAAAGCAGTTCAGTGAGTAGGAAAATGTCAGCTGCTGTAA
Source organism: Baryphthengus martii (assembly GCA_013396935.1). NCBI lineage: Eukaryota > Metazoa > Chordata > Aves > Coraciiformes > Momotidae > Baryphthengus > Baryphthengus martii. Next base: position 9,813 of record VWZK01009853.1, on the reverse strand, counting down.
GATTTTTAGCTAACATTTGTAGCTGAAATAAGATTGCAACAGGTGCTTTGATCCTTGGAATGCTGTTTGATAACTTTAATATCACACTTCTTGTCTGTGGATAAGACATAGCGTGCGTTGCTGTTCTAAACAAATTACTGTAATTTCTGATGCATTTCCAGTGGCTGAAATGTATGTTATTGATTTTTTCCCTCTCTTCTGCTAGGTGTCTCAATGGCTTATCTCCTCGGCCGTCTTTGCCACTGTTAGGGCAACTTGTAGGCCAAAAGCTATCCAAGTCTTGAGCAAAGAACTAGAAATTATCTTTGAAGTCTGTATCCTGACTTGCTTATTGATGTCTGATGATCAGTCTTCATACATTCAGTGTGAAATTGTGTCTCTGAAAAAGGTGATGCTCAAGAAATTGATTCCTTAACTAGATAAATGTCTGATCTTCCAGAAAAAGGATTAATCACCAACTGTGGATTTGAAGACAATGACAAAAGTTTTGGTCAAAGTATTGGGAGAGCCTGGCTAACCAATTATTTCTTTTTCCTTAAGATTGAAGAACAGATATGAATGTCAATTTAAGTAAGAACAATCATTATTCAGGGGCTTATGGTTGTGCATAATAGTCTGTATATTAGCATCACAAAGAAAATTTTCATTGCTAGCCTGAGGATGCAGTGTACTGTGCTGCAAAGAGACAGGTGACTTACTATCTTTTAAAAACTAAAGCATAACCTCCTTGGGCAAGACTGGACCCAAGAAGTGGTTTTGGTCCTATCTGACAGAAAGGAGCACTGCCCGCAGCACAGCATACTTGTTAAAGCATGTTAACAGCAAATTCAAGTGAACTGCTGTAATTCATGATACTGTTTGGAAATTAGGGAGACTACAATATTTTCCGATGAAGAATTCTCATAAATACCATGGAGAACTTTAGTCAGTGGGCATTATTCTGCTTATGTGTGGGAAAGAGACTACAGAATCCAAAACTGGTTACTGATCATTTAAACAGGATAACCACTGACCAAGTTACAGGCAATTACCTTCTGTTTGATTGCAATCAGTAAATGACTATTTTTATAATACAAAATCCACAACAATTTGGTTTTATATGTAGTCCTCAGTTGTTAAACCATCGGATTTTTTTCTTTATAGGACAGCTGGCTAGGTTTTTTTTTTTCTACTTGAAAAAAACCCCAAACTCTATGTACTGTAAATGCATCCAAAAGTGACAGTACACCTTTGCAGTGTTTGGAATGGGTGGTGTCAGTGTATTATAAGATGATAATTTTGTGGCCGTGGTTTGTTTTTTTTTCCTTTTTGTCAAAGGACAATTTGATGGGTTAGGCTTTATATAACCTCTTTTCCTCCTGAAAAGAAATAGGAAACATAGCATTTAGTTTTGAAAGTAACTAAAATAGAAGTATTTTGTGGCAGATGGGATTTTTATGAGCTGTTTGTCACTATATACCAGTCTTGTTAAGGAGCAATCGTTTTCTGCTTCATTACACTAAGATAGCTCTGTTTAGGGTTCCACTCAGCTGTGAAATTACTTTAAAACTTCTATAAGGAATAGAGATGGGATTTTTATAAAAAAAGATTGCTAACACAGTATAAGGATTAGAAATAAAATGGTCAAACACACTGTTTTTTGGAAGCAGAGGGGAATATAGAAATGTTGCATTGCATACTTATGCTTAATCTGCTGGTTTAAGATGAAAGAGGCTCTGGAGTACTATTATTTTCTACACCTAAAAAAGGTAATGATCAAGTTAGTCTGTACATAAAGACTGAAAAGACATTATTTATGGGGAAAAAAAAACCAACAATATTGGTTTATTTATGTTACTATGAGGCACAGAAAGTACAGACAAAAGGATTAGATGCACACAGACATCAGTAGGAAAAGAGTGGTCCAGATCCTCATCTCTGGTACATCAGGACACCTAGGCAAGTTTATGCTGTTCTTACACCTCTCTTAAGTGTAAGCTCTGAATCTTTAAACCTTTTCATCTTGCTCTGCAAAATTCAGCATAATCCCCTGGGAGCTTTGAGTGGCTCTGAGAAAGGCGGTTGCTGGCAGAGCTCCTCTTTCAGTGTTCGGTGTATGGACATGGTTGACTTGTGTACACCTAGTGACTGAAAAACACCTAGTGGGCAGCTCTTCTTAGTCCTGCCTGGCTTGTACTGATGTGGAACCAAAACCTTACCATATGTTTATGTAGAAAAAGGTGATTCCTGTCAATCCTTCACTTTACACATATATTTTAAAATAAATCCAAGTGTCCAATCCTAACCCCACATCCACAGTCCTTGAGTCTGCTGCTGGGAACGATCCATTTTTTAAGCAGCAAACTTCTGCACTTGGAGGCTTTCCCTTAACGTGCGGGACCATTGTCAAGCTCTCTCCTGCTAATTCTATGTGGGCTATTTGGAAAGACTTGTTCTCTGACTTTCCTATTATTCCTACCAATAGGGAAGAAGAAAATGGATTTACCCCTGCAGTAAGAGTGGTGCACCCCACAGTGTCCTGGGAATCTCTGCACCTGGAGAAATCCATATGTTCTGCTTCATCATTGTCATTCACTCCTAACCTCCTAGTTCAGCTGAGACAATCATCACCGATGTTGAATTTCCCTTGGAACTCCCCAAAGGGGGAACTGCTAAACTTTTGGGTTCAAGCACACTCCCCTCTACTTTGTCATATTCCACAGAGACCTTCCTTAACTTTAGAAAATTACAGCAGGACATTCGTATCTGAAGCAATCACACTAGGCTGCTCTATAGCTAATGGATAAAAATATGCACCTAAGATTGCTATTTATCTACCTGTTAGTGACATCTGTTTTGAAATAAGCTGAAACATGGGGGTTGACACTCAAGCAGATTAAGTCCTTCTGAAAAAAAAACAAAAATAAACCCACACTTCTTTTTACCAGGCATGTTACTAGTTTTCAGATCAGGCTGTACAGTTCAGATTAGCCACGCCTTATTACCATTTAGATACCTTCTATGGCATACATGTTTGCACTGGTCACCTGAGTGTGGCTGAGTACTCTCTATTTTAGGATCATACAGCAGAGCAGAGTGGCTTTGGGTTCAGCTAGTTGCTGTAAACCACTTTTTAATATCAAGAAAGAGTGTTAAGTAATAAATGAACAGAGTGAAAAAAACCACACCAAACATTTATTTACATGATACGAAAGAGACAAACAATAGCATCATAGAATTAATAATAACAGGTGAACTGGAATAAAAAACAGAGTATATTTCTGTACATTATATTTAAAGCTCTAAATATTTATTTCCTTCTTGTGATTCATTTTACAAGCATGCAGATAATTCAAATGATACCTAGATGTTGACTGATTATACACTGCATCTTTAGACTTAAATCAAAGAAGAAAGTCTGGATCTAGGCATCCTGAGGTTACTCCTCAGATCTTTCTCCGCTACATATTATTTCTTTCTCCTCGCTTTTACATTATCTTGCATATGATGTGTGGCAACAGCTGGCAAAATAATTGCATAGAATCTTGAGCTTCAAAATTGTATTTTGTGTCCCTTTTCAGTTCTTGGAGCAGCTCTCATTTGTCATACAAACACATACAGCTCTCAGAGGTGAAAGCTTGTAGTTACAGCCTCTGTGGATGTTTCAGTGAGTTAAGTAGCTACATCTCCCAAACAATCAGGATTATTTGGATGTTCGTGGCATTTGATATGAAACTCGGACTTCTTCTTTACTTGCTTTGCATTTTTTTCAAAATGTCAGAGATACTATGTGCACTCAGTGATAACGGGTAATGGCCCAACACTTGCTGGCTAATAATAGAACAAGATCTTCAGAGAACTTTGCTCCACACCTCTCATTTACTTAAGTTAATTTACTTAAATAAGTAAATGAGATCTTCTGAAAGTATAAAAGGATAGTGAATTTCTGGTAACTATCTCCAACTGCAAGGCCAGTCAGAGAAAAAAAAATGAAGCCCAGTTTCAAAACTTTCCACGTTAGTTTATATAACCATTTTCTCCACTAGTGAATCATCAGAGGAGCTGATATAGTAACGATATAGTCCCCACTCCAAATTGTAGAGGATTTGTCTAAGTAATTCTCTTACTAAGTTCTTCATACTGTTCTACAAATTACATTTAAATAACTGCAGAAACAATGGAGAGGTGGGAATAACTGGCTGAGTATGAAGTGTTACCTATCTTAAAACTAAATAAGGGAAGTAGACAACGTTAATGGAAGCCAATTCCAGTGGTTTGGCAGCTTTGTCCTCTCAGACAGTTTGTGACTGTTGCCCCTTGCAGCTGCAGCCAGTAGCAAGGCTTGAGTATCTGTCCAAGAGTTGCCAATGTACACACACATGGGCAGGCAGCCTGGGCAACACAGGCTGCCAGCATCATGCAGACACAAACAGCCCTCACGTAAGTGTGAGAACAGCCTGGGCCTGGGCCTTCTTTCTGGCTCAGCAGGATGGACCAAAGCTCACCAGTGAGACACGCACACCTCTCACTCTCTCCATCCACAAATATACACAACAGAGAGCAAGGTTACGGATGGATCTTAAGCTATAATAAAAGGGACAGACTGGTGAACAGGTAGCTCAGTCAGACAAGCATCCTGCTGATTGGGTTGTGTGTCACTGACCCCTTTCCCCCCATTATTTCCATTTACTTGTGCTTGTTAGTCCCTTGAGCCGCTGAAGAAATGAGCCAAAAATCACTATCAGTAAAACTGTGTCCAAGCTTAGTGACTCTGAAATATTTTGATCAGATCTTAACTGAGATACCAGGGAAAGAAGCTTTCTTTGATTAGCGATGTCTAGATTTTACATACTCTACAACAGGAAACTCCATCCTTCGTTTCGATGTGCCTGTAAAGAGAGCAGCACTTGCTGCTAGCTACAGCTCATGGGGCTAGTTTTTCAAGAGCATTGTAATCCAAAATCTTCCAAACAAATTTACAATCACACAACAATAGTAAGAAAAATAGTGTCGTTAGAAAAAAAATAATATTTAACAAAAAGAAGTCCACAAAGTTGGTGATTTCTGCCTTTTTTACCATTGTTTCAGCATCTACTAATACAAATGATTAGAAGTTATACTCTGTGGACTAGCTTGTGCATATTAATTTGATTTTGAGAAGTATTTGGGTTATAAGATATTCTCCAATTAAAATGTCTAGCTCTTCTCTACAGCCGAATTCTTGGTTAAGGTTCTCCAAACCATAGAGCTCTAACACGTTGCAACGCAGTTGCATTTTACCAACAAGTTTTATAGTTTTCCATACAAGTACTTTCTCAAGTTTCAATGCGGTATGAAATAGGAAGCATTCTTTTTTGGTCCTACATTTTATTACATTCTCCTTTGTTATCAGTGTAACCTAAAATGATTTGTGAATGGGAAAGTGTAAAGAAAAATACTTTTAAGAGATATTTTTAGTAATGTGCTATATGATAATATCTTCAAGTGAATTAACAAGATTAAAGGGTGGAGAACATTTAGTGTATTTGTAACATGTTACAATGTAACATGCAAAGTTCATTTAGTTTTGGGTCTAATATGTAATATTATTTTTAATAGTTACTACTGAAATACTCCTTCTGAAGTTCCCATCACTACGATATGGCACAGGACAGCTGACAACACCATCAAAGATGGAAACTGGTAGGGATTAGATGTGTCAGAGTCTGATGAAATGAAATACTAGTCAATACATATGTTTGTAAGAAATTGTTTGAAGTCACTGAACAAGAAAATGTGTGTGTAACACTGCAACATAACTCTGAGGTGAACAGCAATGGAAAGTGTAATCTAGCATTTTATGCACTCCGTAAGAAAAATGAACAAGGGAAGTTTTATTCTCCAAACTTTTGATTGCCACCCACCCACCCAAATCTAAAACAAACAAACAAGCAAAGCTCAAAACCGAAAAAGTAGTTTGGCTGTCCACCTCTGAACTCAAGTAGTAATCTAAACTGGATTTAGATTGAAAGAAAAATCACAGAGCATCTGGACAACAACTACAGGAAAAAGTTCCTAGAATTAACAAACAGATTTCTCTTTGGGTTCCAGTTGGAAACTGTTTTCTGGGAAAAATGCCCACACACATTTGAAAAAGCAGCCATGTGGAAACTTAAAATACTTCTAGGAGGTCTTATTAAATATTTTAATGGGAAAGGCCTTACTAATTCCCTAATAAATATACAGAAAAACTACCTTACTATCTTCAGTTTAAGGGTAAAGAGAATTAGATTAATTAGATGAATGGTCTGTGGACACACGATAATTTCTTTCTCCCAGAAGCCAACCTGACTTCAACTGCAGCATTCTTGTGCTGGGTGATTCTGGCCCAAAGCACAGCAAGCAGCCAGGGATCATATCCATTGGCTTCTCACACCAACAAAAACCTTCTGATCAAATCCTCTATAGCTCAGGGATGTGCTTCAGAAAGCTAGTTGTAAATATTCTCCAGCTTGGCTTTAGTGAGCTCTGGAAGGTAAATGAATTATGGCCAGCCAGTCAGTTTGACTTCAGACCTGCTACTGAAGACACAGTGACTTCCTCCTACTCCCAGCAGTTCCTGAAGAGCTTTCATGTGTTCTTATTCACAGTTCAGGTGCACGAATGAATCATCACTGGTACCCCGAGGCTGTTCTCTGAAACTTTGCCAGGAGTGAATTTGCTCTGGTATCTCAGAATTTGTTCCTGTCACAGAGGCAGATTTAGGATTTAAATGAAACCTGTAAGTCTGTTGAAGGCAAAACTCACAGACTCTATGAGGTCTAGCACAATGCTAAAATATTTCTGGCTGTTGTTCCCTTCTATTCCATTTCCATTTTTAAAAAATACCCTGTTATATGGAAGAAAAAGGTGCAAAAATTATATTTTAAAATGTTAGTCATAACCATTATGTCAACAGGAATACAATAGATTTTGCGTTACATAAATTATCAATCATGACTCTTTTAAAAATGGAATCTGAATAAAATGAATCCTTGTGTTCTACATTTTTCACTTTTAAAAAAAAAATTTATTATTTATAATTGTTCGGAGATGGCAGGCATTATTTTATAAAGGCATGATATTCCAGATTACCTAGAAACTAATGACTAATTTTATTCCAGTAAAACTTCTGGGTTTATGGTTTAGATGCCTTTTATGACCTTACCTGTCCAGTCCTGTTTGGATGACAAGTTGCCTGCCTGTCTGTTTTGCTGAAGACAGGACATATTTAGTCTTCTGTTGTATAGCATTAATGATCTGCCTGTCCATTCTAGGCAGAATGGAGGGTACTGCTACTCTTTTCCTAGATGGCAATCTGTCTTCTGTGTGACAGTAAAGTAGTAATGGAAAAGAACAGAACAAAAACAAAAATCTTGTAAGCCCATGTGGATTAACCAGGAAAATACAATTAAA
>VWZK01009850.1:19750-32710 GCA_013396935.1 Baryphthengus martii | reverse complement strand
CATGAAGGGGGTCTACAGGAAAGCTGGGGTGGGACTTTTGGTAAGGGTATGTGGTGATAGGACAAGGGGCAATGGTTTTAAATGAGAGCAGGGTACATTTAGATTAGATATTAGGAAGAAGTTCTTTACTCTGAGGGTGATGAGACACTTGAACATGTTACCCAGAGAAGTTGTGGACACCTCATCCCTGGAAGTGTTTAAGGCCAGGCTGGATGAGGCTCTGAGTAACCCGGTCTAGTGGGAGGTGTCCCTGTCCATGGCAGGGTGGTTGGAACTGGATGATCTTTAAAACCCCTTCCAACTCCAGGAATTCTGTGGTTCTATGATTCTATGTGTATCTTCTGTTGTAGAAGACTCAATGGGAATGAAATTATGGGCTGCAGCACCACAGAATCATCATAGAATGCTTTGCATTGTAACGGACCTTTAAAGATCATCTAGTCCAATCCCTCTGCGGTGAGTAGGGACATCTGATCAGGTTGCACAGAGCCCCATCCTGCCTGACCTTGAATATTTCCAGGGATGGGGCATCTACTATCACTCTGAACAAGCTGTTTCCAGTTTCACCACTCCCATTGTAAAAAAATTTCTTCCTTATGTCTGGTCTAAATCTACCCTTCCTTAGTTTAAAACCGTTACCCCTCTCTGCCATAAAAAGACTGCAAGTTTGGATTGTGGAAATAATTCCATTTTCAGCTAGACTGCAAAGCTTGGGAGTGGGAAGACAGAGAAAATCAGTACGGATTGAAATGACATTGAAATTTGCATCTTATTTTCTTACAAAAATGATAACAGTAAACAATAGAGAAAGAAATAATTTCCTTCCACACTAGATATTCCAGTTTCTTCACAATAAAGTGTTTCATCTTGGGAATATACATAAAAAATTTAATATGAACCACCTGAACCAGTCTTTCCATCTATAAGCACAGGTTATAAGATATTCCCTATGGGAAGTACTCATATTATAGTGTCTTTTCTCAGAAGCCACCACCCTGAAAGATGAGTCTTGTGCCCTTGATCCAAGTGTTTAGGTAGTTTACAGGAAACAGAGCAGTTACATCAGAAGGGGACCTAAGTACATCCATTAGTACAATTGCTACAGGTGCAAAGTCCCATGTCAGACCCATTTTCCATCTGATTCAGAGCACAAATCCATTCACTTTAGGATGGAACTAACCACTCTACTTGGAAGCGATTCTCTAACTTGATTTCTGATTTCTGACTTTGGAGGTTAAAACATTGTAGGAGGATTACAGTAAATGCAGCAGAGGCATCTGCACTGGTAAACATGCCAGAGCCAGGTGGTTAGACATAAACCTGGCTGCCCCTATGTGCCAATCCCTTTTCTGAAATTCTGACTGGTCATGTTCCTTTTTACCATCTTTCTTTTTGCTAGAGCATATCTTGTAATCTGTCCCTCATCTTTCCTACACTATTGTCTAGCCTAGTGACCCATGTCCTCTTTAAAGATACAGAAGTTCAAAACCCAAAAGTACAGAATTAGACCCCTGCTTCTTATATCCTGTATGGGTAGCCACTGATCTATTGAATATTTCCTGTATATTTGCAAATATAACTACAGGTACTTGGCAATTCCAGACAAATTTGCAGATAGTAGAGACCGTGTTTTGGGAGATGAACTTAATATCCATGACAAAATTTTCACCTAGCTCTTGTCATGAATTAAGAACTGTTGTGTTATATGCAACATGTTCCATGACAAGTCAGTGATTAAATCTGTTCTCCAACAACTTCAGTCTATTTTAAAGCTAATTCTTGTGACAGCAAGTTAAAAATTTTAAAGATTGCTTTCTATAATAAATCTATTTAGTTCCAGTCTGCCACAACAGGCTTTGATATTACACTGTCAAAAGGAATGTTTTAACATTAGCATAAAATTTGGCATTTAACCTGTGAAGTCTAAATATTACTGTGTGCTTATTTGTTTAGATACTGTGTGTGCTTTCAGCTAGTTCTGTTTCTATGATGGCATAGTGGCACAGGATCCATTGGTTTACCTTCTGAAAATGTGATACTCTAAGCTTTGCAAAATATTGTCTTTTCCCAATCATCCATTAAGTAGTTAAAGGCTTGGGTTTGTCTCTTTTCACAGTACTTGGTGGTGAACACTTTTCATACATCCTCCACAGGCAGTCAGAGAAGTGACAGAATCCTGCTTCTCCTGTGATGAAATACTATTCAGCTCCAGCCTCTGTGGCATTGTGTGTTCATTGAAATGGATGACCTATATTATTTCTATGAATTAGTTTAGTGTCTGGGAGTGGGTAAAAGAGATCTGAAAGTGAAAGGGGTTTTCCTACACTTTTCAATTTGCACATGAAATTCATGGCCTGTGATAAAGTAGGTTTTCTTGTTTCCTGTTTGAAAGCTGAACTCTATACCCAGAAACAGTTCTGGATTGAGGGAAGGGGAGGAAGAAACAAGTTTGCAGCATGGGAAAACAGAAGTTTCAATGGTGCTGTAAAGACACTGAATTAATAGGTTTGGGATTGCCTTGGGGTCTGCTACTTCTCTTTCTGTGTGTTTGTCTCCAGAAACTATGACTTGTGAGAATATAGATCTTAAGGAAGACCTCCTACTCTTGGGGTTTGAGTTCAGTAGAAGTGATATAGGTTTTCAAGCAACTGTGTCTGTAACTGTTATTCTCTTAGATAATCTTTTATTTTGTGTTGTTTAAGAGGAGAACATTTTTAAATAATGAGAAATTTACACTTCAAGACATTGGAACAACTCATAATTGTTTTGAATTATTAAAGAAATTCTTTTGAAGGAAGCCATTTCTTTTTATTCAGAATATAACATTTGGTCTCAAAATGTTAGCCTAGTAAATAATGAGATATATTTTATTTTAATTTTTAAATAATTACATTCTCTCATTTTCAAAGAACTGTTTTGATCAATATATTTATTATTTATGTATGAAGACACTGAGATAGCACGACATATTTTTTACCTAGCCAGTATGAAGTTAGAAGAACACTGATTTTATCAACAGAGAGTAATACAATGGTTAGGCCTTGTTTCATTTCTGCTTCTGTCTTTATCTTGAATATCCTGGTTTAAACAAAGAGGTGCAGCGCCAACACTGTATTCTTGTACACTTTGTTAATTAAATTCTCAGGTGATCCTTTAGTGGATTAAGATACTTTGCCCCTAAAACTATGTCTTAGTTATCATGCAGTTCTTGCTTATGGGAATTATGATTGCTGTGAATGTTTGTCAGCATGGGACACTATATTCATCCATGAGCGTGCTTCACATCTGTACATTCTTGTCTCTACCTCTTGGTTTATTTTTTCTCAGATCGAGCCTGGTTAATAGAGCCAAGGAAGGTACAGAAGCTTCAGGAAAAGATTTACTTTGCACTTCAACACGTGATCCAGAAGAACCACCTCGACGATGAGATTTTGACAAAGGTAAATGTTAAAAACAAAGAGCCAAGAACTCCTTGATCATGACTTTGCTGGGCTTTTTTTAGCCATTTCTCCATGTATTGACACATTAATGTAAGTTAAAGACAGCATACTATGTGCTTGCAAGGTGTAGAAGAAGTAAGGCTCATTTTACTCTTGTCCCAGTTTCCTCTTGCTCCATTTTTTGTTCAATACACTAATCTTTTCAAATGGTACCCTAGCCAGAATGAGATAGCCTTTAAAAAGTACCCTAGGAGGCAGTTGCTTGTTAAACGCATTTTTGACACTCGTCTAAAATGTCCAGGACAGTGGTTTTTAGCCTCTTACAATAAGAACAATGCGCTCCTTTGGAGGGGTAGCTTGGTGGAGTTCAAAGTATTGCATTCGGTTACCCAACAAGTTGTTAACATAGTTAATTTTCAAAACTGTTATTTATATTAAATTTGCTTCCTCTCTTTTCCTTTTTCTCTTTTTTTTTAATTTCAACATCTCGCAGTTAATAGCCAAGATACCAACCATTACAGCACTTTGCAACTTGCACGGAGAAAAACTACAGGTATTTAAGCAATCCCATCCAGATATAGTGAACACATTGTTTCCTCCATTATACAAGGAGCTTTTCAATCCAGACTCAACCAGTGGCTGCAAGTGAAGGGGATAATAGAGTTTTCACGTAGTCATGGAATGCATCACTATTAAGACAAAAAGAAATGTTTTCATGAAGAACTTCTCTAAAATGTCACTACTGCAACACTAGGAATGTCCTGCACTTAAATAGAATTATTTTTCACCGCTACAGTTTGAAGAATGTAAATATGCAACTCTGAGTGGGGATGTCTTTTTTCTCTTTTCTTTGTTTACTTTTGGGTTTTTTTATTATTTTTGAACTGACAATGGATATACAGATATAGGACACTGGGTGTTAACTTCTCTTTTTTTTTAATTTTATTTTATTAGGGGTTGTTTTGGGAGACAACTGTTCCTAGAATTTTATTGTAGATAAACATGAGAATAGAGCAGTACTTTGCAGTATTACTCTTGCTGTTTATTGTTCAAATATAATTTAAGAAAATTCCACTTATTAGACTTGCCTATTTCTATGTTTTTAGATAGCTTAATGCATGTGGAAATTTTTAGCTGGCTTGGAAATTATGGTGCATGTATGGAATACAGACATATATATATATGTGCTATATACTTTTATATATATATATGGACGTATTATATGCATACATGCTGTAGCTTAAAAATCCCATACCTACTTTTAAAGGATGCTCAGCCTGGCTGTCATGCACTTCTTACTCTCCAAGTAATGTATTAGATTTAGTTTGGGCAATCAAGATTTTCTTTGCCAGTCAGAGTCAAGTTTTCAGCTGCCGATGTGTAATGACAGGATCACTTCTGAAATACGTGTAATGTAGTACATGTGTGCAGTCTGTAAATGAAACATCAGGAATGAATCAATGGTGCAAAAGCCTTGTCTGGATGATTTTAATGGAGAGAGGAAAAAGGTTTTTGAATTATTTTCCTCCCTGTTACAGGGATAAAACATATATTAAAGCGGACATTGTAGGACCTCATGTCACTAAAGTACCTGAAACATGGAGTAAAAATGTAGACTATCTCATGTACATTTTTCTGATGCCACACATGACTTTATTTTATATAATCTGCTTTGAAAAGTGATGGCAAGGCTTGGTTTGGGGTTTTTTTTTTGCTGAACTCAATGGAAAGACTTGTAGGGAACTCAGTGAAAATCATAGGAAGCCTAAAATCTAGCTCTGAAGAATAACAGCAGAAGGAGAAAGGAAGGAGGAGGAAAGTCAAAGCGAGCAATGTCCATAGTTACAAAGGCAAATATAACTACTATTGTTTCTGACGCTGCCATCATCTAGATGGGACTGATGGTTTCCATTACACTCGTATGTATATGTATGTTACGTACACATGCATATATGTATGTATATATCTGTATGTATATAACTGTATATATAGACATATATAAGTTTGATTTTAGATGCACTTCAGGAGGGGAGGAAAGGGTTGGGGCTTTCTTTTTGTCTGTCTCTGAAGTGCTTTTGCTCACAAAACCAAAGGCAAACACAGAGGGGAGTGGAAGACTGCCATGGACTTAATCTTGTGGATTAATTAAGTTTAATTAAAAGTCATGATTAATGCATTTGGATTCTGCCAGGGATACAAAAATTTTCAGCGATGTAAGAGGGATTCCGTTTTTGCTAGAGCTCTGCTGTTACCATAACTTTTACCCATTGTGAGGTTTTTCAGTCTCCTCTGGGGTTGATGGTGCAGGGAGTAGAAAAGAAATAAGGGGAAGCAGGCAGTAGACAAGAAATAAAGTGAAGGCATGATCACAAGCAGATTCATTTCTTTATTTCAAATCACATACAAGTCAGTGCAATCTGAGGCAAGGCAAGGAGGAGTGCACTGGTAGCGAGGCCAAAGGACCCTCCATCTGCCAAGCTGCACAGCAGCGGTGTCACAGGCAGCCCGCAGAGACACAGCTGGGCCCCAGGCTGGGCCCTGAGTGCAGAAACTTGTTGCAGAAATAACAATGCCTTGAGATTTTCAGTAGACTCACACAGCTCTGGTTTCAATCTTCTGTTCAGTTTTCTGCGTGATCAAATAACTCATAGGCTATTCCAAGAACTTTTTGGAGTTTTCCCTTTCCCTGCATTAGCTGGTGTGTGGGTTAACATATATGTTATATGACAGAATCCAGTCTAGACAACATCAAAAATGTGTTTGGTTTGTTTTAGCAATGCCAGACCAGATATAAGAGCAGTTACAAACTCACAGCTAATATTTTTTTCTCTGTAGGTCCATTATAACACCAAAAAGAAAAAAAAAAAAAAAAAAGAAAAAAAAAAAGAAAAATCCTGCACAGCAAAGTTAGTTGTGCAGAGAATTTTGTTGCAAACATGGCATACTATTCAAAATTACTTTGTCCTATAGAATATCAATTGCTAAAATACCTTTTTTGCTTCAGACTCAGAGCACATTTTCTGATCTTTACTGATTACATTAAAATGTCTTCAATTACACAATAAAGCATTGCTCTTGATGCTTCTTTATGCCACTTAAACCTTAAGACTGGCATTCCCTTATAAGGTGATTTATCGGTTTGAAGCCCCTTTTACATGGGAAATCCATGAAAAGGACTTCAAACTCCAATTCTTTCTAATATCAAAAAAACCCACCTTAATTAACTATATTTATGTACTATTTATTTTGGGAAAAACATCAAGTTAAACTGAACCCCAGAAGTGATGGTTTAACTGCAGGAGATGTATGTTTTCCTTGTTTTTTTTCCAGCACAAGAATACACACATATATATTTGTTTGAAACTCTTTATAAACTTATTTTCAAGTTTATAATAAACTCCAGTTTATTATACAACTTTGCATATCAGAAGTAACATATTTAGCCATACCACTGCAATATAGGATATGTGATAAATTAGAATATTACTATTATTAATGCTAATAAATAAAGAGGTTTGTTGTGTTTATAGATAGTCCTTCACAGTTATGTTACATCTTGAAAATGCTTCGTTCTTTTTAAATAAGCTAATCAGTCCTTGAGATTTTTGATTTATGTCTTAGGTAAGATAAGCAAATGGAGATCACCAATGAATAAGACATGATTTAATCATTATCTGCAGGGCTTTTAATCCTTAAAACACTATTCTTAAATTGCTACAACCTCATGACCTTTTCAATCAATAATGATTACTGCCACTTTTTAAAGATGCCAAAATGAAGGAAAATAAGTTAAATGACTTGCCAGAGACAACAGAGGTAGCAGTATCCAGTCCTGGGATAAAAATGGATTCTCGCCTTTTATTCTAAAAATATTAAGATGCTGGTATACAAAATCTTCATTGCCATTGACAGGCAGTAGCCTGTATAACCAATTATAAATATTGCCAAACAAATTTTTATCTTCAAATAAGGTTTATTATCAAAAGCCTGTTCTATTTTTATTACTACTTTTACAGAATTTGAGCAAATAGCCTTGTTGTTTATTCGTAAAATAAAATTCATTCTAATATGTTATTTATCTGTGGTAAAGAAGGCTGAAAATTTTCATTTAATTTTCTGTGACTTGGGGTTGGCCACACAGGTAAAGTAGTACCTCTTCTGCCCTTCATTGACTGAGTTTAGAACACCAAATAATGATCGCATGCTCACAGGCTGGATTTTTCTTGTTGGCTTTAGCACACGGTCATTTATACTCAGAATTTCAAATTCTTCATACTGGTTTTCCTATGTTCAAGTTATTCATAGACTTTAAACAATAAAATACCATGAATTCAAGTAAGTAACTGCATAATCCTCTCACAAAAATGCATTTCAGGAAATAGTGCTACACTTAGTTTCTTCTTGGCTTTCATTAGTTCACAGTAGTATCTGAAGCTCTTCAGCTGAATCTCTAAAACTAGGATTTGTTGTATCTGCTCTCTGTAGTAATTGGATAAATTGGTCGATTTTTTCAGTGACACGCTTTTCAAGTGAGACACATTTTTTAATGATTGATTTACCCAGGATCTTTAACAAAAGGATATTTAAAGCATTTTTTGAATCTTCTAACATTACTCTCAGATAATTCAACCACATTGATCTAAATGATCCTTGGCATCAGGGAAGCAGATATAGGCTGTTCGTTACACTACCACAGAGACTTAATTTTACTGTAAATGTCACTCTTGTCAGCTCTTCATATAAATAATTAATTCCAAGAGTCATATTTCCTTCTAATGGCAAGATTGCTTTAGTGATTGCTAGGAAAAAAACAAACAAACAAACAAACAAAAACAACACAACAACAACAAAACAACAGGGTAATAGAAGGCATTCAGTTGAGCCAACCTGGTTCCAAAAACAATGCATATTTTTTTATCGGTTTGTGACAGGCAGCACTTAGGAATTGATTCTGCGAGTTGTCAGACTCCCTTAGCTCTAAGTAGCGCCACAAAAACTGGAGGTTTCTCAGTACCACACTCAATCTTTCATAGAGTCAGAGGCCCTTGGTGTTAAGAGGTCCTCTTTGAGCTTTGTGGAGGTCAAGTCAGATGTTCTTCTCATACTCGCATTCTAATGTTTTTACTTCACACTTCCCACTGTTCATTTCAGCTCCATTTCACAGGGATCGTTTAATTCCGCCTGTTGCACCTTGGGCACCAATGCTATCTTGTTGCCGGTACCAGGTAATGTTGCCCCAAGTGGAGCAGCTACCAGATCTGCCTGCAAAGATAAACTTTATTATATGATTTATGGTTTGGTTTTTTTTTCATGGTGGCAGCTTGCATGAGTGTACATTTCCCACTGGAACATTTTGCAGCGATTTCTGATGTAACAACTTCTTCACAAAGAGCTGTTCTACACAAACTGCTGTTGTGCACTGACCTCTCAGCCTCACACCACCGGGCTATGGGAGTTGCACCAAAGCTGCAGCAGTCTGCAAATCAAGCAGAGTTAGAGATGCGCAGTTGATGGCTCTTTTCTTTGTTGTCTTTTTTTCACCCCCTCTAAAGCTGTGCTACAAGGCATATTTGACAGATGTTCAGACTTCCCCCACACTCCTTCCTCCTGACTTTGCATTGATTGTGCTGTTTCCAGAAGAGCCAAAGTCCAGCATGGAAGCTGATTCCTGTTTTCAAAGTCATTTTTTGTTGGACGTCCCAGGAATATAGCACTGGGCAATAAGATCAATCTGAAACAAGAAAGAGTTTTTTGTGCAAATATACAATGTCTTAGCACATATGAAATGGAAAACTGAGACAGAACAGCTCGCTTATCCTGGCAATAAAAATAGTGTATTTACTCCTACCAGCCTGCCCCAGCACTTTCTGCCTCCACTCTAGGAACTAACTCCTTTCTCTGACATCCATTAGGAACAGTGTGTCAGAGATCCAGTCCTCTTCTTTCCTTTTTAAATTTCAAGCTTTGTAAATGACAATCACTGCTTGATGCAGCTGTTGCACTGTATGCCACTCAGGGATGTTTCATTACTAAAAAAATAGCTATATAAATATAACAGTGATAATAAGGAAGAGAATGTTAGAGGCTTTGATGGGTATGTATTGAGCTGCCCAAATGGACGTGACCCAGACAAGGCTTTCAACCCAGTGATTAGAATTAGAATTGGTACAAACTGAATTCACTGTCAACAGTTCCTCAGCTTAAAGCAGGACTCAATTCACTTGTTTCACAGTCAGCGAAGCCCTACTGGCCCATCAGTTTGTGATGTTAAAAGTATTTTTGGAAAAAAAATGCAAGCAAGTTTTGTAGGAGTTACTGAATTTAGACGACTGACAGAAGAAAGTGCAGTTTAAAGGTAGTGAGTCTAGGTACCATTATTGCGAGCTCATATTCAGAATTATTGCAGGCAAGTAAGAAGAAAGGTTAAGATGTGGAATGAATGATAGTATGTCAACAATGACAGCAACAGTTATGCCAAGCTACCACATGGAGAAATGACTATAAAGAGTAAGTAGTATAAAGTGGTTAACAGCTACCCTTTCCTCTCAGGGATGCACAGAATCATAGCTACTCCCAGGCCTCTGTAGCAATGCTTCTCCATTGTATGACCAGTCTTTTTCTCATCACAAGCAAACATAACTCCATTTTATACTGCACAAGTGAAAAATACTTCCATTTTCTAGACTTTCGGAATGCACTTCTATTTATTCTTAGCTTTATACCACATTTTCTATAGACCTATCATTACAAGACCACACACAGAAAGAAAAATTGCAGTGGGTCATATTGCCAGTCATTGAGTTAATTCCAGGTCTCCAACCAAGAGGTATTCCCCAGCTCTCTGCATGATTCTTGTTCCTGTTCTCTCAGTGAGTATGTATGTGTTTTGACTCCCTCCATCTTCTGAACTCCCTACACCTAAACAAGGGATAGACAACTTCAAAGTGTGGAAAGGAGAGGCCAAAATCCCTATGCATCAAGGTTTTCAAAATCATATTTTTTTGCCAACTGTCCCATGGAAATTTGAATTTTAATCTTTCAGGAGCCATGTCCAAGTGACTGAAATTCTTGTTAGCATGAGAGCTGCCTATTAAAAAGAACAATCTTATGGTCACAGGACCTTGCCTCTCTTTCCTTTTCCTTTTCCTCTTAGCTCCTAATGAATGAGGCCTGGAGTCATAAACGATTCATCTTTGCTCTTTCCCAAAGCTGATTCTTGCCTGCAGACTAGAAAGGAAGTTCCACCTAGGAGGTAGAAAGCAGGCTTCTTCCTCCTCTTCCTCCCAACCTCTGTGTCCTCACTTAGTTGTATTGTCCCTGCATGTGTTGTGCCTGCAAGTAAGGCTGTGTAACTACGAGCCTGACATCCCAGTAATTTACCATCCCAGAAGTGGTTTGCAGCAGACAGCTGTAAAATTTGTGTATGCAGTGTGCAGACAAAAGCCACTGTGAAAAGAACAGACCTAAAATTTCTACAGTGGTAGCTCACAGATCAGTAACTCTTCTTAAAAGGAAGCCTGAATGTCCTGTGACACAATGGATGTGTCGGTATCCTCCAAACAATCTTTGCATTTCATTTGTGCAGAGAGAATAAGGCAATACACAAAATGCTCTGGGAAAGGAGAGAGATTTCCTGGGTGTTACTGCAGACAGCGAGGATAGTACTGCTCACAGTGAGTTCAGTAACGTGATGTACTACATTTACATAGTTTCATCATCCTCACAATTTAAGCATAGCACATAGGGAGAGTGAAAGAAAACATCATTGGATATAGCAGCAATAAATAAATTATAAGTGTTTCTTTGTAACTGTATTTGCAGAAATTGTTTGCTTTGCACGTGGTCTTCTGTACAATAACATAAAGAAAAACTTCATCTAATGTAGATATTGCAGTGGTTTTGCGTTATGTGTTGGATTCGTTGGATGGAGCTGCTAATTTGTGATCAAAGATACTGCTGTTGAGAAAAATGTATGTGCTTCAAGGCTGAGGTCCTTGTTTATGGCTATACACTGGCAGCAGTAAAATATGTTCAATGTAAAACTCTGTCTGGACAGAATTAAAAAAAAACATGATCTCCTAGTTTTCAATATTATGATCACATTTGTCCCTTATTCAGGCAAAAAACCACAATTGCATTGAAAACAGACAGGGCCAGATGGTCAACCACAAAGAACAGGAGAACAGGCTTTACTGATAAGACTGTTCCAGATAAAACCAGCTTATTTAAAAAAAAAAAAAAAAAAATCAAAAAAAAAAAAACCAAAAAAAAAAAAAAAAAAAAACAAAAAAAAAAAACCACACAAAAAAAAAACCCAAGCACTTATACTTGTCTTGATTAGACACACAGCTTAATAAGTCAAAGTAACTACATTAGGCTGTTGACTTTGGGGATTCAGATTCAGATGCACTACATTTGTGTTTTTTTAATGTGTCACTTAATGTCAGAATCAGGCAAAAAAGGTGTTTTGTTGTTAGTAAGAAATGCTAATAATCATTTAACCCTATGGAGTGTGGACCACACATTCCCAGACAGTAGATGGGGATTTATTCGTGCACTTATTCTTAAAAAGCCACTGAGTAGCATAGCAAGTGAACTAGCCGTGACAGTCTTGCCTCTTGTGTGACTGCAGTGTGACCTCTAGCAGGCTACAGGGAACGGCTCTGTGATTGTACTTGTGGCCACAAATAAAGCACAACTGAACTCTAAGCTGTTATCAACACCCAGCTAAATCAAATGCATGGGGTATTTTGAGATTTGTGCTAATCGCTGTGAGATAATTCCCATGTTAAACTAATTACTCTCATTGTAATGAATGGATAGTATAAATAAAATAGGAATCAGAATAGCAACAAAATCCCTTATTTTACAGCTGCACTCTCTGCCTCATCTGATTAACACTAAAGAAAATTACTTAAAAACAAACAACAAAAAGAAAGAAACCTGAATATGTATTGTAGAAATGTAGAAGACAAATAAAATATTTTTTCAAATTTAATTACTTTTAATATATGCTTGTGGAAGGTCTGATACTATGTATGCTGTCTCTGTAATTTTTGCTGTAAATAACTTGGGACAGTGAATACACCGATTTTTTCTATGTCTCTGTTTAAGCATAAGACTTTGTAATGATTTTTTTTAAAGAGGAAAAACATCAAAGAGCGAATTATGTACTTGCTTCCTGTAAGTGTAATGTACTCTTCAGTTTTTATGGAAACTGATTGTAATAGATAAAGCCTTTTGACCAGCCGTTGATGTTTAGTGTATACTTCTGTTTGTAATGGGAAAAAAAGAACCATGGGATTGTCAGTGAAACATGATTCCAGTAGGTCTGTACAGTGAGTATTGTATTAATACTTGCAGACTGCATTTGACTTATATAATTTGAAGAAAGGTTGCTCAAGCAAATAATGTTTCCTTACAGCATATGGCTTTTATTAATCCTTCTGGCATGAATTATATTAATAGAAACATTTCTTTCTTTCCAATGAGCAAAATATTTTTGTATGCTTTTAATTTC
>VWZK01009850.1:0-19731 GCA_013396935.1 Baryphthengus martii | reverse complement strand
GTATGCTTTTAATTTCTTATTCAAATTTGAGGTCAGGTCACTCATCAGCTGTAATCTGAAGCCATAACTGACCTTCACCAAATACATGTTTTAAAGATCGCAATAGAAAAAGAAATTATGTTGAGTTTATCAACAGCTATAACACAGGCAGGAGCATAAATAACAAACAAAGTATTTGGATGCCTTTCCAGCATCCCAATATGACTTTAATGGCTAGTATTTTATGATTACCAATTTATAAAAAAAAAGAAAAACATAATTAAAATAGATATTTAGATTTAAATGAAACTTTCTAATATTTTTGAAATATCCCTGAAAATGCTTCCTTGCTTTTAGGCTTATGAGAGAAACTGGTTTTCCATATACTTCCCACTTTCAAATATCTAATGTTTTTATCCTATTTCCAGTTCATTTTGTTAGAGTGAAATGAGATGTTAAGACCCAGATCTCCAAGCCCTGAGCTATTTGGTGCTTGGTTGTAGCTATATTGTTGTAAATCTATTTGATTTGAATTCTGGGGGTATGTAGTTTGCTACTTGATAAGCATGCTTACCACTGTTGGTAACACACAATAGTTGCATCGCCTGTAAAGAATGTGTGATAAAAAAAAAATCAAATAAAATACAAATAACACTGAAAATTACTCACATGTGAATAAAAAATCCTTCCTAAAATCAAATGCCTCATAAAATCAACAGTGATTTTTGGTTTTTTGAAGCTTGATTGTGTAATAATTATGATGTATATTAACGGGCTAATAGATGCAAAAAGCAAAACCTCAAATGAACCGTGACATACTGCGCAAAAGTCTGACTCCATTGAAACCAACAGCAAAACCCCTCACTAATTTCCATGGAGCCAGGAGTCCATCCAACATTTTTAGATCTGCAATTTTCTTCTGATCTTTCTCCCTTTTTTAATATAACTGACCTAATTTATGTGTATGTGAAAAATTACAGCCTGATTCAGTTAGAAAGTGACCGTTGAGGGTTTTATTTTTATCATAAATTTCGTAGGACCAGCATCCCTGTCAAAAGAGAAGTTCTATATTACTTTAGAATGTAATAGATTTTGTCTTATTTTATGTCCTGTAAATTATTAGTTCAATACTGTTAGCATTCCATAATAATGCACACATGATTTTTGAATGTTTTCTGTAAATGACAATCAATGTTGATGAAGTTCCTTTCTTTAATGCAAAATTAAACAAAAAAAAATATATAAGAAAATAAATTCCACTGTGTGACTTCTTTTCCCCATCCCTTTAAATTACCTGCATTTGTCAAGAAAAAGGCACAGTTTGTACATTTCCAAAAGAAAAGGGTAAAACTAAAAATTTAGACATCAGGAGTCTGTAATTCTTTTTGAGTTTTCTCTTAATCTATTAAGTGTAGCATGTTGCTCCATCAATGCACCAGAAGTGACTCTGTTTAGCAATATAAATTAGACCTGCAACTTTTGAATTTGCAGATCGTTAGATTTATTCATTTATTTCTCTGTTTATTTGGGGGACAAACAAGATAGTAGACAAGCAAAACAACATAAGAAATACTTGCATGAAGACAAACAGCACGCTAATGTAACAGAAGGTTATCTTATTTAAAAGAAGATGCTGTATTTAAAATAAATAGAGATGTGTGTATGTCTAGTAATAATACTGAAGGATCAACGGAAAATGCTAGCTATCAAAGCTGGAGGTAATACACTACGTTTTCATTTTTAGGAGCCTAAATTTACAGCCAGAGTAAATTTTAAAAGACAATATTTGAATGCCTCATTTCACAAACTGTTAAGCACATGTTTATAGTGTTAGTGACTTTAGTAGGATCAATGCATATGCTTAAAGCCATCTATAAATTTAAATGTCTAACGCATCACAATGCCATCAAGCAAGTTTCGGTTCTGAGATGCACTAAGTGTAGATTAGCATAATCAGATTTTCAAGTTCTAAGTATTTAAGATTCATTTACAGATTTCACACCCATCTGAAATAATTTTTAAAACAATGTAAGAGTGGGTTCATATATAAACATTTATATTTCAGATATGAAGCAGAAGAGTTTATCAGTCATATGAAATAAATGGATTATTGTATTTACATGTTGCAAAACAGGAAACCTTGCAAATATGCTGTTGCTGTTTAAATATGTAGTGTCACAGTGTGAGAGGTACTCATTTTATACTAACCTGTGGGTTTTTTCAGTTAGAAAATCAGAAGTAGTTATTTTAAAAACAGTATCAACAGACTTTGTGTAGTTCACATTTCCCTACTGTTTTGTTCTCTTTGATATCATAAGACTGTCTTCTTTCTACTCTGTCTAGGAAAAAAATAAAAAGTTTTAGTAAAATGTCTACTTTTCCTGAAAGACAGCAACAAAATTTCATAGATTCTGACTGGTACATAGCAGAGTGTTCAACACTTTCTGAAAAGGCAATTAGAACATTATTTTGAAACAGAATTGCATAAAAGCTTTACAGGGTATCGTTTACTACTCTGTTGTGCCAGTTAAATGTCAGTGTAAATGTCAGTGTGCCCAGGCCTGCAATGGAGCTATCATAGACATTTTGCACATTACAGTTTCTCAAAGATAGATAGACTAATACAAGTTTTCGAGAAAGACAATGAGGGAATGCGTTAGAAAAAACTACGTGCAATAATAATAGCTGTTAGTCCCAGAGTGATCATGTAGTTACAGGTATTCACTTAGTTACAAAACCATTCAAATGCAGCCTTCTGGATCACGATGTACCATCGATGTACTCGAGCATAGCTTAGCATGCACTTTGAACAACCTCTTCATATGAGAAATTTTCTTATGAAATGTGATCAACATCCTAAAAGTAATGCAGCATCTGTACTGGATAAATCAAAATCTGGCTAAGCAATTTTTCTGCCTTTCTCCCTTCTTACTCCTCCACTGTTTATCTCCCTTCCCACCCCCATCCCCAAGAGAAATCTTAAAAAAAAATACTTTGAAAACTGGATTGCAGATTACTTTGGGAGGACAAAGACAGATTTGCTCTGCTGCAGGTGTGAAATGCCTGTTCACTGTGTAAAACAGCTCTACTTTTAATGTTACAGGCCATGCTTCTGCTTCCTGAAAAATGTTTTCTTATTTTCCTATTTACGTAGGAGTTTTTTGGTAGCTTTAATGGTCTGTATATATGAGAGAAGTGAGATTTACAGAAGACTTAAGAGCTTCAATTAGTCCAGATGAAGGGACTCAGATCCCAGAAGGATTTTATTCCAATTATACTGAACAAGCTAATATTTAATATAATATCCACCTCCCTACAGACGAAAACTGTGCATGTGTAGTTATGTTTCTTAAAACACCTTAGCAAATATGTTATCTGGGTATTCTGCTTCTATTGGTCCTGTTTGCATTGCTCTTGTGTTCCTCGATTGACCTCTACCTTCTGCTCCTCAAGGTCTCAGCTCTCTCACAGCTCTACCCACGCATGGATATTTTGAATAATTTAAGGCACCTATGTGTTAGTATTCAGGCGTGCATAGAGAGTTTAACAATGTAATGTACATACTTCTTACGAAAGCCTGGAATTTTGTATGTGTGGAAGTAAATAGATTAGACATCATCAGTGATTTAGAAATAATTGTTGTGATTTTATTTCAATATCCTCACAACTATAGTATGGAGCTTCAGAAACTACTTCTATGTTCAGCAGATTCAGCCCAGTCCTAATACAGCTGGTGTGTAAGATGTTTCCATTTTGACTAACTAACCAATAGCAATTCTGAGCAAGTACTGAGCTTGCCAGTAATTTCTTCAGATTAAAAAAAGTCTTTATCCAAGGGTTTTTAAATTACATCCTCTATCTCCCTGTTTTTGTGGCATTTTGGTATCATAAATGCATTGTTACAAAATCAGCATCACTAAAACTGCAGTGGTAGTTGATGATCTTTGCAACGCTTCTCTAAATGACTCAGTGACTGGCACAGTCAAGGCTTAGCATGTCTTTTGCTTCCTTCTGACAGTTAATGACCGAGCACTGTGAAGATTTAGGAAATTTATGTTGGTCTTACTCTCTTAGCAATATAAATTTCCTGTTGAAATTAGATCTAACTTCCTTAGAAGTTAGATTTCCAATTTACTGTGCTTGTAATTGGCCTCTCATTTTTTTCCTTGAGACAGTGCATTCAGGAGCATTGTGATATCAAATAGGAGGTAAGAGGGCTGTCAGGCAGGTCATGACTTTAGGAAACAGCTCATCCCATCTTCATCTTCTTTCCAAGTCCATGCTGCCCTCATTAACATATCTGTGTTCTCACTACAAAAGTAAATTTAATTTTCTTTTCCCAGATTATGAAACAGTTTTCTGCATAGTGCTTCTTACTAGACACATCTAGTAAGAAGCACTGTGTTCCAGTGCATGTGGAGGGGTACAGAAGGTTTCTCTCTGTTATACCTCACCCTGTGTATTTGTCTGATATGACCTGTCATGTCTTTCACTTCAGGATAATTTAAAAAGGGAAGTACATTTCAGGTCACTCCTCTATTTTTGTCTCTTCAAAAGTCCTTTACCACCATATTAATAATTTTTTTTCTATATCCTCCCTGCTGTATAACAAAGGGAAGATTGAAGGCTATGTGATTAAGGAGTCCCTGGAGAGTCAGTGGCATTAACTAGTGTGTGCTTTTTAAGCTCAAACTCTATCCAAAAAAATCAATACCTACTCCAAGAATGCAACTTCAGGAACTGCAAAACATTTTACCAGCCAAAACCTTGCAGAAAAATCCTACTTTAAGAAATCAGTATTTTCTGACGACAAATTAAATCATAATACCATTATATAGCTAATTGAGACGCCTACTGGAAAATTATAACATCACCAAGTTCAAACACTATGTTTTGGGGATGCTGATTCTGATCATTGACTACTCCTGTTATTCTAGGCAAGCAGATAATTTGGCATCTGTATATCTGCTTACCTATTCCTTGGCACTTTAAAGGAATAGGTAATATTCCTTTAACAGCATAAGCACTGTCGTCATATTTACTGTAAGGTTTCCAGATGTTGTCAAATATAGCCATAACATGTTGACAATGACTACCCCATTCTTTTGCTGACATCTGGGTTACTAATGAAATCCACTCTGCCTCCCTCCAAGGTGAGTTATCATTTCAGGGTCTCAGAGTGACTTATTTGGTGCAAGTTAGTCTGAACTGTAACAGCATTTTCATCCTTAAGGGAAAATCCTGCTATCCTGCCATATCACCAGAATGGCACACTGAGAAGCTGTGGCTGTTTGTAAATCAGAGTTTAGAATTATCACTCCTGAACTTCAGTGCTGCACACTAAAGGATATCCAACTCTAGTAAATTGTGCAGTGTTTACACCTTCTCCAAAGAGTAGCGAAGTGTAGGTATCATGCCTTTTACCCATCACTGAACCAAACCAACAGACTTGAAAACCTCTACATGCAATAAGAAATCTAAATTTGTTATTTTTCTTTTAGCTTGAAAACAATCAGTGAGTGCAACCAAATATGCTTTGCATTTTCAACGGTGGTATTGAAGCTTTAGCCTCCAGGCAGAGATGTTATCCACCAAAAACTGTCTGAGGGCACTTGTGATTGATGCTAATAAAATTGTATATAGTCAAAAGAGTAAAAAAAGAAAGAATATTAATTAGTATTAGATCTAGTGTTGTTTCAATGAAAACCAAAATTCTCCAGCGGTCAGTTTTTCAGTGAGGAATATTGCACTGAAAGACGATAGACAATTGTATAAACTTTATACACTTTTTCATTAAATTTAAAAGAAAATAATTTATCTTTTTACGGTATTCCATGAAAAGACTAGGAGTCAAAGCACGTACCACAGAAGACCAATAACAGAAGTTCCATTTAAACTTCTTCAGTCATTTAATGATTGTATATGACTCATTTATTACAAAACATGATCAAAAATGTGTCCATCAAGTGCCTGCATCAAAAGCACAGAGAATAACTCTGATTCTTCTATTTCTAATACACAGATTTGATCCACTTGAGCTATTGGCTGGTCTCTATTAGCTGATTTTGGGACATTAAAAGCTTTTGCCAGTATCTTTTTAGAGAGTTTCCTGAGAGTTTCTCTTCCCAATACTGTGTTGAACTTCGATCTCTCTTTGAGCTGCTGTAATATTCTTTCCAATATGGAGCAGTGTTGCAACACAGAGTCACTGACACATTACTTTCTGTTGGAAAGATGAACTTACAGTAAAAATATTTATTTCATCCTGTCTCCAGCAAATAGATGGAGGAGCTTCACACTGGACTGACTTGTTTTGTTCCATTAGAAGTTGTGGTTTTCCAGTATTAAAAAGACAAAGTACTCGTGCAATCATATGCTTCAATGCCACCATTGTGCAATTTTTAAACAGAGGGTTTTTTAAAAAAAATAGTAGTTTGTTTACTGCGATACTCTTAGAAAATATTTCTATGTAAACTGCAGAAAAAATAGGAGCAGATGGAACACAAAAGTGTTGACGTATTTGATAGTCAAGAGCACTCCTTTTATAGGAATATTAACCTATAGCTACTGTGATATCAGTGGCCTTATTGACAGTGATTGAACAGGGGACAGGGAACCATCATACAAGTATGATATTTGTATGAATGAATGCATACAAAACCTGCATATTTTTAAGTATAAAACACAATAATGGCAGGTTAGAAATCATAGAATCATAAAATCATTTTGTTTGAAAAAGTGCTTTAAGGTAACTGGGTCTATCCATTAACCTAACCCTGCCAATCCCACCACTAAATCATGTCCCTAAGCACCACATCTAAATGTGTTTTAAATACCTCCAGGGATGATGACACTACCACTTGCCTGGGCAGCCTCGTCCAGTGTTTGACAACCTTTTCAGTTTTTCCTAATGTCCTAGGAAGTTTTTCCTAATGTCCAATCTAAACCTCCCCTGGTGCAACTTGAGGCTGTTTCCTCTCATCCTATCACTTGCTACTTGGGAGAACAGACCAACTTCCATTTGGATACAGCCTCACACTGCTGGATCATGTTCAGCTGGCTGACAACCAACACCCCCAGGTTCTTTTCCATCAGGCAGCTTTCCAGCTACTCCTCCCCAAGCTTGTAGCATTGCGTGGGATTGTTGTGATCCAAGTGCAGGACCCACCGCTTTGCTTTGTTGAAACTCATACCATTGGCCTTAGCTCATCAATCCAGCCTGTCCAGGTCCCTCTGAAGAACCTCCCTACCCTCAAGCAGACAACACTCCTGCCCAACTTGCTGTCATCTGCAAATTTACTGAGGGTGCCCTCAATCTCTTCATCCAGATCATGGATATAGATACAAAAGTGAATAGGCCCTAATACTGAGCCCTGAGGAGCACCACTTGTGATCAGCCACCAACTTGACTTAATTCCATTCACCCCACTTTCTGGGCTGGGACATCCAGCCAATTTTTTATCCAACAATATGTATGCCCACCCGAGCCATATGAAAATGTTGTTGGAAATGGTGTCAAAGGCTTTACTAAAGTCCAGATAAACAATCTCCACAACCTTTCCCTCATTCATTAAGCAGATCACCTTGTCACAGAAGGAGATGAGGTCAGTCAAGCAGGACCTGCCTTTCGCAAGCCCGTGCTGACTGGCCTGATCACCTAACTGTCCTGTACGTGTTTCATGNCTGCAAATTTACTGAGGGTGCCCTCAATCTCTTCATCCAGATCATGGATATAGATACAAAAGTGAATAGGCCCTAATACTGAGCCCTGAGGAGCACCACTTGTGATCAGCCACCAACTTGACTTAATTCCATTCACCCCACTTTCTGGGCTGGGACATCCAGCCAATTTTTTATCCAACAATATGTATGCCCACCCGAGCCATATGAAAATGTTGTTNCTTCCATCATCTTCCTCAGTACCCTTGGGTAGATCCCATCTGACTCCACAGACTGGTGTGCGTCTAAGTGGAGAAGGAGGTGGCACACCACTTCCCTTCAGATTACAGGGGCTTCATCCTGCTCCCTGCTTCCTGTTGAAGACTTAGGCAAAGAAGCTGTTAAGTACTTCAGCCCTTTCCTCATC
Organism: Baryphthengus martii; assembly: GCA_013396935.1. Taxonomy (NCBI): domain Eukaryota; kingdom Metazoa; phylum Chordata; class Aves; order Coraciiformes; family Momotidae; genus Baryphthengus; species Baryphthengus martii. The sequence goes on along the minus strand of VWZK01009850.1, from coordinate 11,666 downwards.
TTTGCTCACTATGTTTCCCCCTGCACCCAATAGAGGATGGAGATTCTCCTTAGCCCTTCTCTTGTTCCTAATNCTCAGGCATGTAGTTCTCCAGATCCTCCTTACAGCCCTTCTGATAGATGGGTGCCACATTTGCTAACCTCTAGTCCACTGGAACCTCCCCAGTTAGCCAGGACTGCTGATAAATGATAGAAAGTGGCTTGGTGAGCACTTCCATCATCTTCCTCAGTACCCTTGGGTAGATCCCATCTGACTCCACAGACTGGTGTGCGTCTAAGTGGAGAAGGAGGTGGCACACCACTTCCCTTCAGATTACAGGGGCTTCATCCTGCTCCCTGCTTCCTGTTGAAGACTTAGGCAAAGAAGCTGTTAAGTACTTCAGCCCTTTCCTCATCTTTGCTCACTATGTTTCCCCCTGCACCCAATAGAGGATGGAGATTCTCCTTAGCCCTTCTCTTGTTCCTAATGTATTTATAGAAACATTTTTTTTGTCTTTTACAACATCGATCAATCTAAGTTCTGGCTGGGCTTTGCCTTTTCTGATTTTCTGCTTGCCTATCCTCACAACATTCGTGAAGACTTTGAGAGTTGCCTGTCCCTTCTGCCAAGAGTCATAGATGTTCTTTTTCTTCCTGAGCTTCAGCATAAGCTCCCTGTTTAGAAAGGCTGGTCTTCTCCCTCATTGGCTCATCTCTTTGCACATGTGGACAGGTTTATCCTGAGCCCTTAAAATTCCTTTCTTGAAGCATGTTCAGCCTTCCTTGACTCCTTTGCCTTTTAAGACTACCTTTCAAGGGACTTTGTCAACCAGGTTCCTAGATAGGTCAAAGTCTGATCTAAGGTAGCAGTTCTGCTGACCCCCCTCCTTACTGCTCTGAGAATCACAAACTCATGATTTCATGATCACTATGACCAATATGACCTCCAACCATCACATCACCCTCAAGTGCTTCTCTGCTCACAAACACCAGGTCCAGCAGGGCACCTTCTCTAGTTGGGCCACTCACTAGCTGTGTCGAGAAATTACGTTCCACACACTCCAGTAACCTCTTGGACTGTTTTCTCTCTTCTGTATAGTATTTCCACCAGATATCTGGTAAGCTTAAGTCTCCCATGAGAACGAGTGCTACCAATCATGAGACTTTTCCCAGTTGCTTGTAGAATACTTCAACTATCTCTTCATCCTGGTTAGGTGGTCTATAACAGACTCCTACCATGATATCTGCCTTGTTGACATTCCCCCTGATTATTACCCATAAACACTCAACCCTATTGTTACCATTATTAAGCTCTAGACAGTGAAGACCCTCCTAAACATAGAGGGCTACCCCACCTCCTCTCCTCCCTGGCCCATGCCTTCTGAAGAGTTTACAGCCATCCAGTGCAGCACTCCAGTCCTGTGAGTCATCCCACCGTGTTTCCATAATGGCAACTATGTTATGATTTCCTTCCCACACAATGACTTCCAGCTCCTCCTGTTTGTTGCTCATCCTGCATTCATTGGTGTAGATGAACATCAGAGGGGTTATTGATCCTGCCATCTTCTGGGTGGCAGAATTCCTAACACCTACATGACAATTCTCAGGAGTTTCTGTGGCTGCCAAAGCATTAACTCTTGCATCTTTGCTGCCACATGGATCTCCATCTTCTTCCTCCACTGAGACAGCACACTGAATGACTTCTCTATAAAACCATGGGTGTGCTTTCCCCAGGCTTACCACTGTCAATCCTGTTTTTCTCCTTTCCCTCTTAAAAACTAGTTTAAAGCTCTTTCAGTGAGCCCCATTAACATGTACCAGGATCCTTTTCCCCCTTTGAGACAGGCATATTCCATCTTTCGCAAGTAGTCCTGGTGTCACGTAAACCAACCCATGATCAAAAAACCATAAAATTCTGCCTGTAACACCAGACTTGGAGCCAGGTATTGATTTGTTGGCTCTTCCTGTTATCTCGTCTTTCCCTGTAGCCAGAGGGATAGAGGAGAACATTGCCTGTCCTCCTGATACTGTAACCAGTCGTCCCAAGGCCCTGAAGTCTCCCTTGACTGCCCTCCAACTTCTGGTTGAAATTTCCTCACTGTTTTCCTTAAAAATCAATAATGGATAGTAACCTGAGGGTTACACCGGGGCAGAGAGTTTTTTCTTCATGTCTATAATCCAGGCTTCAGGGATGCAATAGACTTCTCAAAGAACTGGGTCTGGTCTGCATATCAGGCCTTCTGTTCCCTTCATAAGCAAGTCACCTATGATAATGACCTCTCTTTTTTCCTTTGTGGAAGCAGTTTTGATGCTGGGCACTGGCTGATTGAATCTTGGCAATATTTATAGCTGCTACCAAACACTAGGGATTTTCTGCATAAATTCAGTCTGTTTAAGCTAAAAAAAAATCTCACGCTGATGTCCAGACTCCAGACACCGGCTGCCCAAACCCACAGTGTAAATAAAAGAACACCTCTCTCTTCTGAAGGCTCTTTGCTAAATTTTGTTTTTCATCTGTCTTTTGGCCAAACAGTTTGCAGATTAGTATGATACCAATGAAACATTCAAAGCAGGTGGGAAACTCTTCATCTCATTATCTGTCATCACTGCATATGCTGGTCCTTGGTCACTGATGTTAGTTATTGAGAACTCTATTTGAAACAGGAATTTCCAGACACAAGCTGTTCAGTGCATTGGTTGGCATTATAAACCCCGTGGCAATGTTTTTTAGCCTTGGAAGGGAACGGCAAACTGAAGGCTTTGAAATACCATTCACTGAAGCTGGATTAAATTCTGCTTCTTATGATATCTAGATTATATCATTAAATAATTTTCATAGTCCCCTACTTCCATTTGCAGCCCTAATAGCCCGTAAAGATAGGGTTGTATAGCCCCACTCATCTGAAACTGAAAGAATTAGAAGAAAGGTTCTCTCCATCACATATGTCTGAATATCTCCACACACATTCTGCAGCCCCAACAGCTAGGTAGTATGGCTGAATCCCCATGGAAACATCCAGGTAAGTTCCAAAATTAACACCTTGCTCTCCGAAAACAGCAATTCAAGTCTGCCCTGTATACCAGTCAGCTTCAAGCTCAGGTCATCAATGCCACTGGGAGACTGTGTAACATTCCTGAATAAGTCACAACACTGTTGTTCCTTCTCTGTGTTTTTCGTGTCTTTTTTGGGCTAATGTTAACCAACTGCACATGGGTGAAATAAATTGAAGCCAGCGTTGCTGAAAAAAACTTGTGTGTTCATTCCTACATGCGGAGTTGTTGCCTGGAGAGCTGTTCTGCTAAAAACTATTAAAGAGAAATAGAGGATGCAGTGAAAGCATCATGTTTCTGTAATAAATGCTTGACATAGGGAGACAGTAGAGTTTAGGGGGGCATGGAAGAGGTGAAATAGTGTGGAAAGTGTCAATGGCAAACAGCAAAACAATTAAGTTCAGTAAAAAGATGGAGCCTGTATTCTAGTTCAGCTGCTACAGCAGTTCAAATACTCCAGAAAAGTCTCCTAGTTTCCTCTCTCTGTGAAATCTGGTTTAACTCTCTGTGGTTCTTCATCTCAATTTGAATTTGAACATCATTTAAACAATGAACTCTACCCATTTAACTCCAATAGGAGCAGGCAACTATCAAGTCCACAATCGTTTTCTCATCGTACTCTCATCCCATTTCCAGCTGCCCTGAGGCTCCTTCTGTAGGTGACTGGGACTCATTTGAGCAGCAGGCAAGTGTGAGTAGATACGGATGAGTATTTACAGAGCTGAGGTCCCCGTTGTATTATGAAATGACCTGAAGCAAGCATTGATGTTTGATGAGAGACTTTTAAGAGGCGTTATCTGTGCATTCCTGCCACATGAAGAGGCCTGAGAGGTACAAATCTTCTGTGGAAGTTTCCCCCTGTTTCTCAACAAAAGCCTCCTAGTGCCCATTGACACACTACAACTCTGTAGTAGTACATCCCGCTGTCAAGCACGACTCCTAACTAGCACACATCACTGTGCTAGCAGAACTACTCAGCTTCTGGACTTGCGTCTGGCTCTCAAAGGGAGCAGCATCTCTCTCTCACCCCCTGGTAAGACTCAGGACTCAAAAATGTTCTCCAGCTCTTCCCACTCTCTTGGATAGACCAGACTTTTTGAACCAATTTATCCCAAAAGGTCTTTCATTCTTCCCTTTAATATAAGAATTCTATCTCTGGTCCTCACTTTCTGATGAAGACAGCTAGAAGCATTTAGGGTCTCACAGGTCACCTGCATCCACTACCACTTTACTGAGTGTTATTGGTTATGGGAATGGTAGCAGTGAATGCATGCTGGTCCCTACACCATATGGTTCACAGGCTGATACATTAAACAAAGCCGCCATCATTTCTCACACTGCGATTTGCTAGGAAATATCAGCCAGAGCTTTCAGGTTGCAGTAAGACAAGGTTCCTCCTAGAGCATATAGAGTCCTTGTAGAGGCCCCAGTGAGAATAGTAGTTCCTGCTCAATAACCTGGAAAATGCTGGACAGGAGTCTCTGGTTCTGTGGATCAGAATATAAGAGTAAACAGCTTCTTCTGACCAAAACATCTGTGAAGGAAGCTGATGCTTCTGTCAAAAGACTTCAGTCTGAGAAGGGCCTAGATATCATAAAGACTGTTAATTTGTTCAGTTTTGTCTTCGTCCCATCTCCCAGCTTCATTCCAAGCCAGAGTCAAACCCAGATAACTGCATAAGAGGGCACTGGAAAATAATTAGGAGAGAAAGTAGACCGCCTAGAATCTGGAAAGCTGAGAACTCTGTAACACGTCCTCTCTGATGTGGAGTGGAAAGTTTCACTGGCCAGCTATATTTCTTTACCTTCCATTGCTAGGAAGAGAAAATTCTCCTCTCCCAGCACCTTCATCAGAGAGGAACAATCACCTCCATATTTAATGCAGCCCATAATCAAACCAAGACATCGTTGCTCTGCCTGGAGACAGGAGGATACAAAGTTTTTAGGCTAATGTTATAGAGTCTTCTGTAGACATTAAAGAGTTTCTCAGAGAGAAAAAAAAAAAAAAGGCCTTGTTTAGTAATGAGCTTACAATTAAAAAATAAATAAGTACATCTGGGTGCTTCCTACCGTCAAAAGCCTTGAAAGAAAATAAGCTGCATTCGAAGTGGTATTAATCACGCTCAATCTATTTCCCCTCTCACTGCAAATCAGTGCAGTTTTCAGCTAACAAGAATGGGTGCCCTACTTGCGCCGACAAACCCTATTTCCCCTGGTAGGAGAGGCACTTAGCATGGCATTATCATCATTACATCCCAAGGTTAAAGGCAATGAAACTCCAGGAGTGGCAAAGTCAAATCAGTTCAATTGTCTGATTGTTCATACTCATGAAGTAGTGAGGCTGGCAGGGGTCCAGCATAAAACTTAGGGCTTTCCAGAGGAGCTCCTTTAAGGTAATTCATTGCCCTCTACAGTAGCTTAAATCAGAAGGGCTAGAATGGTCACAGTAAATGGGGCTCCTGACATTTCTTAAGAGCAATATTAGCAGATAGCCAGCTGCTAGGCCAGATGTCAAAGGTGCATTAAGAGCACTTGGTTCTGATCTAACCCATTCCCAAGGAGTAGAATGGATTTGGCTTTGAGCAATGCAATAAAAAAGATTGTGATTAATGAAGCAGTACAACTTAATAACATAAGTTGTCTCCCGCTTCCTTCTATCCAGCATTTTCACTGTCCACAAAGCAGTTCTTTTACTTACCAGCAGGGACATGTAAAATTCTAATCATCAATCTGTGGGCCATTAAAGGAAGTTGCTTTCCCTTTCTCAACTTGAAAACCAAGAGGGAAGGATAATAGGTTTGGTTAACAGAGCTATTCAAATAATGGAGAAGTTCAAAGAAAAGCTTTCATAGAGTCAACATGGGAGCTCAGTGCTTTAATCCATCCCTTTTACTAATCTGAGTTCAACATCTAGGTGGGGTCTGGAATTCAGGATTGAGATGAAGAAGGAGTCTTTCTCTTTATTGAGATGTTCCAATGCAGCATGGCTTAGAACAGCAAGAGAAGATGAAATGATATGACTCCTTGTGTTTTATCATTTGAGCAGAGGTCACACTGCGAGAAATGACCAGTTAATGTCTGCATTTCTCGACTTTCCACTAGGTAATGAAGCAAAATGCATGTAATTTCAAATTCAAGAGAGAAAACTAAATAGAACACAGTACCTAATAAAAAATGGATATTTATAGCAAGAAGTGAGCACACAGATACCCCTCTGTAGTCATTAGACTGGTGCAAAGAGCATCATAAACAAAACATTTTTGCATAAGCTTGAGCTTAGAAAATTGAGGTGACTGACAATATTTAGAACAGACTTCATGCAGCTCCGTAAGCCATTTTGCAGTCTATATGTGAAGGGAATATCAGTTCTGCTGTTCCAAGGAGAAGGAGGGGATGTAGTTATTCCAAATATTAAGTATTACTAGGAGGCAGCTGCTAAGCTATGACAGTCAGAGGGCCCTGGAGACATTACCAAAGTCAAGAAGTATGTCAAAACCTCAGTCCCTCAAGGACCTCAGTCTGGATTCAAGCTACAGGTGTGTCCTCACAGGGCACCTAAATTTGCCTTAACTACTCTGCCTGAATCCTAAACTTCATGTGTATTCTAGTATGAGATGTAGGTCCAAAAATACCAAAAGGATTTTTTGCACTCTCAGCTGCTCTTTGGAAGTGATGTATTTATTTTGTACATTATGCGTCATGTTTCAGAGCTCATTAACCAACCAATAAGCCTCAGCTGCTCAAGAAAACCTTGCAGGTCTACCTTGAAAGTTGCTGCATTAAATCGATCCGAAAATAAAAGCATGTGATTCATCACACCATTGCAGTAATTACCTCACCACTTCAGAAGACTTACCTTAGTATGACCCTGAATGAAACAGCAGGTTTACAGAACAAGAAGGGTTTGGGTTCAGGTGGTGGTAACTAACTGCAAGGCTGCACTTCCTAATGTTGTAAGGCTGGAAATAAAAAATCTTTTCCTTTCTCCTTCCCACTTCCTTTGCATTCTTATTATTTGTTTTATTTCTATATATTTTTGTCTTCTCCTGAATTGGATAGTAAACTTCCATAAGGACTTCTACTTTTGTAGTTGTTTTGAGGTTTGGGGAAGGGTGGTATTCTGGGGATTTTGTTTGTTGTTTTTTTTTTAATACCACAGATGCTTGCTAAAGGAATTCATAATCTTACAAGATATGTCAGATTTTAATTGGAAAGCTGGCACCAGAACTGTCCATAATTTCTTCCACATTGTGGACTTGTATGCTGCAGTTAGATGTCTGCTGCAGATAGATGGACTAATCTATGAGGAAGGAGTTTGTACCCAAAACTGAAAGCTGCAGAACACAGATGCAGATTTTGGAGTTTATATTCTGATTTGCTAACAACAAGTGTGACTATTTTGCCTTCTGTATTAGTTCAATTGTTTATTTTATTTTGTCTGCCCTTAAACAACAGAGACACCGATTGAAGACAATTTATTCATTTTATACTACTATAAATGTCTGAGAATGTAGAATTGCCTTGCCCAGCACTGAAATACAATCTGTGGTGAAGAGCACATCAGATTTTTACTGGTTTTCAGCAGGAAACACTAAGTACTGCTCCTGCTTTACATGCGTGAAGAGCTCAGCTTGGTTCTTAAGTCTTATTTACCACAATTTTAGAGTAAGAAAGATCACGAAGAAATAAAGAAACAATGAAACATGGCAAATAAGCACGTAACAGATCCATGAAAAGACTGGTGTAGGGGTGCTCCATGATGTATTACTAGGCTGTTGACTTAAGCAATTAAAGCAGGTTTCCTGGGGAGTGAAGGTTATCCTTATGCCCTGGAAGGAACTGTGTGTGCTGTTCATCTCAGGTTTAGGGGGTTTGACAAAAAGAAGGTCATACAGGCAAACCTACCCACGGAAAGGACTCTGAGATACACCATTCCATGAAGGACATAGAGAAGATGCTCAATATTTCCCAAATTAATGCATATATTTTTTATTTAATAATTTTGTCACATTCGGAATATTGAAGGAAGGGGTGGAGCAGGGGGAGAAGAGGGTGCTGTATTAAATTATACCCTCCTTCACAGCAGCCAGGGGGTCATTCTGCCATCAGCCATGAGAGAGAGCTAAGATTCAGTTTGCTCAAGAACATAGTAATGAGCTTGTTGTAAGGAGAGATAGCATTTACAGCAGGTATGACTAGAAGATAGCAATCTCAGTGAAACAGTGGAGAGAAAAAAAAAAACAACTAAAAGGAGGGTCTAGAAAAGACAACGGAAATCATGCTGCCTGCTAAGGTTTCCATTCTTTTTTTTCAGTCCCATATGACATGGTGGCCCAGTTTGTGTGGCGTTCAAAACAAAACCTTTCATGTGGCTTTCTAGAAAAAATATCAGCTGTTGAGAGAAGAGCTAAAATGTTATTATAGTGGTAAGAAGTTTCAGTATGCTTCCCAAAAGGACCACAGAGGCTTCAGCCCATGGATGAAGGTGCAGAAGTTTAGGCTTCTGTGAAGGAAGAGCAAACAGTTTTGTGTTTGCATTCAAATGAAATCCATGGAGCAGCAAACAGAGTAGCAGCTTGCCCATGTGTTTGTTGGTGTGAGTACATGTTCCCAAGGTAAGGCAGAAATTCATCACTGTTGTTCCCCTTTGTGGTCAGCCCAAAGCATCATGACTCAAAAGTTCATATAGGATCCAGGACCAAATTCCATAGCAGCAGATAGTGAGAAAGATAAGGGAATGAAAGGTTGTGGACAGAAATTCAGTAGTAAGATGACAGTTGCTGAAGCATGCAAAAGGAAAGTGAGGTATGGGAAAGACTGCTAAAATAAGGCCTCCTGTTAGCTCATGCTCAGAAGACCAAGATCAGAGCACATGATAGAGAGCAGAAGGTGAGGAATGGTAGTATGGACCATGTAAAATTACGATCATGGGTAAGAATAATAATATGAGACTGAAGCAATGTAGACTGGTATTAAATTTCTGTACTTGCTAAGGGAGGCTACAGAAGACTAGAAGATACTTGAAAAATACACCCCATTAACTATGAAGTAATGCAAAAGTAAGCCTTTTGTTAGGAAAGTGCCATACCCTAAGAAAACCAAGGCCTGATGCCCACTCAAATGCAGTCAATGGCACTAAATTAAAATCTTCAGTGGCTGCCCAGTAATTAAAAATGTGCATCTGTGATGTACTGGTTTCCAGTTCTTTCTCTTAGCAATCAAACGTAGTTGATAGAGAGAAGTACAAAACTTAAAACTATTCTTGTGTTAGTGTCTATGGTGCTTCCATGGATCTGGACAAATATTGTTACATTTAAAGACCACAAAAATCACAATTTCATCCTTATTCACATAAATAATTGTGTTATATTAATTAAATAGAAAGAAGAGCGTAGGTAGGTGAAACTAATTATCTGAAATTTGCTGGCACACAGAGGGTAAACTGCCAGCTGTCTGAATTCTCTCTTGGGATCCCTAAGGTCTCCAATTAGTGTACACATTCGAGCAGAGGAAAAGGACAGCAAATCCATTCTGTGCTGATACTTGGCCTATCCAATTTGTTTCATAACGATCTATTATGTACTTAAAGGATAGTAATATAGATGTGCCTACATAAATTTAATTTGAACATCAGAGCTCTGTGTAGCTTTCCACAAAGTCTATTAATTTTAGATCAATATCTATTTCATGCTAGAATTTCACCAAATTAAGAAAGCAAGTCTGTCACATTTCAAGTCAAACTCCATCACATTAGCTCTGCCCATAAAGGGAATACCAGTCTTCCATCCCGACCTTTGCCAAACTCTCATCTCCACACACTCCATACACACTTGTGCATAGCAGTAGGCCTTTCAGCACAGGCACACCTGCAGCGAGAAAAATTTGATCTATGCCCTATGATTCCAATATTCTTGTTGGAGTAAAGTAACTACAAGAGTCAATGATATATATGAGGAGGGGTAATTTTCTGACTTGGGGAGAGGCATAATTTTCCAATTTTGACCTTAAGTCTTTTCCAGTGGCTACATATTTGTATTTTATGAGTACATTTGATTCATCTAGGAAACACGATTGGTATTCCATAAATTCAAAGTTATTAAAGCAAAGGAAACATTACACATCCAAGGAGGGATTAGCCAAGTATGTAATACACATGAGAGTTTGAGTTTCTAACAGGACTTGAAGTAGAAACTTCTCTTTTTGTCTGGGTAAAAACATATTACACAATGCAAGGTACCTGGCAAAATATTTGGCATATTGTGGGACACAGGACAGAAAAATATTTCCATTTCTAATAAGAAGTAAGGTAACAAATACAAGTTAGCATGAAGCTGTGTGCAGTGTTCTTTAAAATATGGAAGATTTTATCATTTTGTATATTGTAATTGTACTGTTCATGTCCTTTCTGGCTGGTACTACTTGTCATACTTACTTACAGCTGGAGTATGTACAGGTTCATTAGACTATTGATGAAGGAGGAGCAAAGGGCAATATCTTTGCTTTATGCTATCTGAGACTTTCCATGGCTCAGGTCTATTACTTTAAGGCCATTTTCACTCATGCAGAATATGTAGTCATCAGAAAAGTTTTGTTAGGCTAGTTAATCTCAAAGTCAAAACAATCCAGAGAATCACATAGGTCTTCACAAACCAAGAGGGTCAGTCTCAGCTCGCAAAAGATGATCATTGGCATCCATGCAGGCTGGATTACGGAGACTAAAGCTGCTCTGTAATTAAAGGGACCAAGACGTAGACAACTTCTGTGAACCTAGTAAAGATACTCGTATTTACCTCTGAGGAATATATCTGATGGAAAGTAATTCAGTGCTGTAAGCAGAAGGCACAGAACTTCACAGTAAATTCTTCCATCATTCAAATATTAAGTTAATTTCATGACTGGCTTGGAAGAAAAAGTAATATGATATTAATGCATTAAGATTTGGTCTGGATTCTAAAGGGTGTATTAGACATAAGCTATTACAGAGATTTTAAACACCTAAGTAATTCTGATACTCTTACATTGTAGGATGAAGAAAATAGAATATGCTGGTTTAGATGTTACTCCTTCTTCACTGGAAATTCTTCAGAATGAATGGCATTTTGCATGCTGGAAGATCTGATAGCACACAAAAGCTATAAATCCAAGTGGGTCTTAGAGGAGAGGAAAACAGCAAGACAGGTTCAGAGAGAGGGTTAGATTGCTAGGTAGACAGGTATTTTACTTGGACACTGAAGTCTGAGTTTAAATCCTGGCTCCACTAAGTTAATGGCAAAGTTGTGGGCTTCCTTTAGGCCTGCTTTTTACCAAGAACTGTGTAAAAGCAATGTCTTTAATGGGTAATGTGTATGTTGCAAGTGTAAATAAACCATGTTATTTGTGAATCCGATTGCTTCTAGTGAATGCAACGTGACCTACAGTATAATAGACTGTTTATGCACCTGGTACAGGACCTATAATCTCGGGAAAACTGTGCTATCCATGCATCCAACTGCTCCCTTTCAGAGAACCAGACCTACAGCATACAGGCTGTCCATAAATCTGGTGTCGGACCTATAGCCACAGTGAACAAGCTTGTGAATCTTGACTACTAACCAGACCTATGTGAGGTTTGGAGTCGGACCTATAGCAACACATCTTA
>VWZK01009849.1:25064-73300 GCA_013396935.1 Baryphthengus martii | reverse complement strand
CAGCCCCATACATTCTGTGATTCTGTAATAAGAGATACAGCTAACAATGCTCGCAGTGGCTTGTCTTTGGATGTTTGATTTGAGCAAGTTTGGACCTAGTAAGTAATAAAAGTGAAATTTTGAACATGCCAGGTACAGGACTAGTTTAGACACTGGAAAATTGTAGTGGATAGGAGCTGATTTCATATGAAAGAGATAGGGGCATCCAGAATATTGTATGTGGTATACTGCAGCAGAGAAAGGGAGATCTAAGTTATTGTGTATACAACACAGATTACCCTCAGCATGGAGCTCATCCCTTAAAGAAGATCTAGTTGTTGGCATGAAGAAGGTGAGAAGTGGGAATGAAGACATATTTGTTATTTGCAGAACGGTGCAGTACAGTGATCCCCGAATTAGCTCCAGAACCCAGAAAGCAGACTGGGAGAGAAAGGAGAGCGAAAGGTAAAATTCTTCAGAGATGGGAATGTGGAAAAAAAAAACAGTAAGGAAACACTGAACTCCGACAAAAGAGCAGATATGCAAGAACATATGCTCTTACCATCCTTCAGTTGTAACATAAGAACTCCAACATTTTAAAAAAAAACAAGAACAAAGCCAACCAAACAAAATGGCATTAAAAAAAATCTAGGCTTCAATAACTTCAATAACTCAGCAGCAATCAATAACTCAGCAACCAGTAACATCCCAGACAAGGAAGGATCTTATACATATGGTGCATATAGACCATCTAATCCTTTAGAAGCCCTTTTTAAAAAATTTGCTTTTTATCTTGAATGTGAAAGCTGGGTTTGCCAAATACAGTATTTCCACTGAACACTGCAGTGTGGTAGTACGTTTCCTGTTTCCGAATTGTTTTGGACTGGTGTTGTGGAGCACCATCAAGTATCTCACAGATCCTTAAAATTGCTTAGATGTTGTATAAAATAATTCTGAATATTGCTGCTGCAAGACAATTGACTACAACTTGTGCAGTTGTGGTTTTCTCCCATATTAGTACATATAAAGTGGAATTGTATATAAATCACAACTTGTAGGGATATGATAGTTTAATTTTCTACAGAAGGTATTGAATACTGGAATAGATTGTTTCATGTTGTGGTGAGGAGCTGTTTGGCCAGGCTTAGTGTCTGAATTTTAGCAAATAACTCCAATGTGTGGGAAGGAGAGTTCTGTGGATGTCTGCTGCCCTGAAGGCACTCTTTAAGTCAGTTGTACGACAGAGATGAAAGAACGAAACACTGGAGAGTGTCTGAAAGCAGAGGCTCAAGAACAGTGCCTTGCATGGAACCTGATGCTGCCACTGTCCGTGCAGTTCTTGTCTTCTAGGCAGACAAATGGAGAACTCTGGTTTTGGAACTGTTGGGAGGTTCAGGCAAGAACTGAATTATTTCTAATTTGGGTAAAAGATAGATAAAAAATTGAGAAGAGACAAGGTAAGCTTTTCTAAAAATGGGATCCTGTGTTGCTGGCAGGTATTCAAGAACTGTTGATTGGTTCCAACCTCTAATCTTTTCTGGTTTTGTGACAATTTGTTTCTGCTTCTTACATTAGTTAAAAATTACAATTTTTCCCTTAATGCAGGTGACTCACTGGCACAGTCCATACTTTTTTGCCTACTTCCCTGCAGCTTCTTCCTTCCCAGCTCTTCTTGCAGATATGCTCTGTGGTGGAATAGGATGTGTGGGCTTCTCTTGGGTAAGTTTACTGCGTTATGTACTACTACGTGGTTATGGTGCTTCACCTTGCCAAGATTTTAGGAATTTCGATAACATTCTTCAATGAAATTAATGTTTAATAGCACTGAAGTCACAGGACTATTTTTATAGGTAAATTTCCTTGACTAATTAATTGTTTTCACATAGACACCCTGGAGAACTCTGGGAATAAAAGGCTACTTCCTCCTAGAAGTTTTGCCCTTGACAAATCACCAGAATTTAGAATTAGTGGTAGCACTGCAAACTCACTGATAATTCATTAGGTAGTATGACTGTTGCCTATTACCTGGTGTTATTACTTCTCTTATCATCTGAATGGATGGAAAATTGCATTTAAAAACCCCCACGTTCATATGAGATGGGCTCTTCTCAGAAGAGATTGGTACTGGATGTCAAAAAAAATTATGCAAGGTGAAAATGCTAGCTTTGACATTTGATAGTCATGGTTCATTGTGAGGCCCAGGGTTTTTAGTAAAGTATTAGAAACAACAGGCACAGAATGGTTTTCAAGTCCCTAATTGAGCTGGTGAAGTTAGTGAACTAGTCTCTTTTTCTATAGTCAAAAGAACAGAGAGAGTGAGAAAGAGTTATTCTTGCTCTGGTAGATTCTATTTCTCTTCACGGTCTAGTGAGGTTATTTGTTCTGTTCTATTTTTTCAATACAGGCCGCAAGCCCAGCCTGCACAGAGCTGGAGACTGTCATGCTGGATTGGCTAGGAAAGATGGTTAATTTGCCTGAAGAGTTTTTAGCTGGGAAGGATGGCCAAGGTGGAGGAGTCATTCAGGTAAGAGAGGACATGAAAAAGGAATATGGGATGAGTTTCTGGACTTTATGATTTTGTAAAATCTTCATACTAAAACACTCATGAAGGAAAGATTTTTAATTTTTTTTCTGCCACATGGGTTCTGTTCTGATTTTTCAGAAAGCCTGATGCTCTCAGAAAATGTCCGTAGGTGGGTAGGATCATTCATGAAAGTAATGGTGATGTTTTCAGAGCAACTGATCTGAAACACTCTTCTCTGTGAAGCATTGCTTGTATTTCAACATAAAAGCACAATTTGGGCTTAAAATTCAAATCATACTGTTGAAAAATCTTGTAGGATGGAAACTTTATTTTGTTTCTCAAGTGAAGTGAGCTCATTTTTACTAACAATGTGCAGCAATGTTTCATGGCTGAGAATAGAAAAAAACTTCTCATATAGAATTATAACTGGGGATTTTGAGTAGAGCGTCACGAAAAGTGGTTACAAAGGCTTCCATGCAGTTCACCTTATAAATGTGCAATTGTTTACTTCAGTCATTTACAAAACAGTCTTCCCTTTTTCATAAAAATTGTCAGAGATCAAGCAATGGGTAAGAACATAGGAGATAATCTTCTATAAGCAGAAATAAAAGAATATACTAGCAAGTCTACCCATCTTTGTCAAAGAAGTTGAAATTATTTTTAAAAATTTTCCTTATGTAACCAAATGAAATATTGGAATATTATTATGAAATGAAGAACTGCATAAAATTTGAACCTAAACAGTTCTGTCAGTAGCTAATATAATTTTCAGACTACATTACAGTATCCAAAATAGAACAAAACTTCCGAAGTTTGATGTTGACTCCTTAATAAAAGCCTAAAATGTCTGAACAGAATATCATGTGATAACGAGTATATCATCAATGGGCAAACTTACATGCATAATAAAACATAATGTTTGTCAGCCATGATTCTACTAAGTGCATAGTATTTCTGCAAATGCAGAGTCTGGTCACAGCTAGTAATCTAACTAAAATAGGTCTCTATAATGAAAAAGACTGATTTTTAAATAATTGTTCTCTGCTGACTTGATAATCGCTGGAATCTGGTCATTGGAGGCCAGGGCACAGTTTATTTTATCCTAAGATAGGCTTCTAAAATACATCTGAATTATGTGCTAGAAGTGGGAGGTTCTTTCTTTGATCTCATCTGTAAATGCCTACAACATATTCTAATGAGTTCTTCCCAGCATCTTCCCAGGCAAGTATGAAATTAACCCAACTACAATGATTTGCCTAGGTGGAGCTGCACCTACAGCAATATATTTCCAGTATAACTCTACTCACCTGCTTGCTCTGTTAGGGTCTTTAACATTATGATTACTAGGGAAGGTGTTATGTTCAAGAAATCAGGCTTTTTGTCATGTGTCTCTGCAGTATTTATTTTGTACCAGTGAAAGACAAGCAATTATGCCTGATGGTTGTCAGCAGGAAATATTGCCCTTCCAGGCTTACATTGCTGGATTGCCCATAATTTTAATCAGAAACCAGTCAGCTTCAAGAATCAAAAGCGGTTTCTGTGTTCCTGCTTACGATTAAGTCATTTGTGCTGCAGATCTTCTTGAAACAATAATGATACAAATAAGAGAGCGTGAGGCAAGGACAGCATGAGCATGTGAAAGTGCCAGTCATTTTCTTGGTAAATACCAAGTAATTATTATGGTATTGGGTAAAACTGAGCCTGTGAAAATTAGCTCTTAATTACATTTGAAAGTCTATGTCAATATGAAGCACTTTGTTGTTCTGTGCAGGATGACACTTGAAAATGGCAAAAGATGAAAGAAAATTTCACATCAGAGCTCTGGTGGACATGAACATCAGCTCTTGATGGTATTTCTTCCGCCTCTTGAGCCTGCTTGCCATGGCAACCTTTGTTTGCTTGCAGCAAAAGGAAAGGTATCATCATCCTTCACTTAATGCAGAATGCAGCATTCAAGAGGAAAAAAAAAAAAAAGCTTTTAAAATTAAGTAAGAAGCAACTTTCTTCCAGAAGCTTGTATCCTGCTGTTAATTCTAGATTAACTGCTGAAAAGTGAACCTACTTTGAATTTTAAAGAGTTTTCTTGCTCTGCAAAGAAGAAGTATTTTAAGGGTAAATCAAATGAGACTCAGCCTGTCTTTGGCGTGGCAAGGACTGGTTTATCTTTCTTGTCAGTTAGCCAAGTAGTTCAAGAAACAAGTGTTTTTTTCCCTAAAAAAAAAGAAAATCTAGCACGAGACTTTGTCAAGTGAATAGAACAGCCTTACAAACCAAGTTCTGCAAAGGTAGCGAGCTTTGGTATAAAAAAAAGGTGACTTATGGAAATCGAGGCAAGGTGAAAAAGCCTGTGTCTGTTGTGAGACATCCAGAAACATTTCCAAGTTGCTGGATTCAGGTCTCGGCTGTGTATCAGGAGGCAAGGTTCAACTGGGCAACAAGCCCTTCCCTTTTCATCTTTGTTTCTGTATGTGGAAATTTGCACAGGAGCTGTTGTATAAATACACTGACTGTGCACCAGCTTGGATGGATAGCCAGGATGCCACTCCTCAGAAAAGGCACTCCTCAGAAGGCTGAGGCTATTCTTGAGCATAAGTCATTTGCCCTCCCAGCACAGCCGTTTCCAGAAGAGTGAAGGCTTAAATTTCCAGATCTGAAATGAATGCCTTAATCTTTGGAATTTCCTACAGCTCTTTTCTTTTATGTATTTGTGCACATTTCTTTGATATGTCTATTCCTTACATGTCCTGGAAAGACACTAGCAGTTTTACAGGGCCTTATTAAAAAAAAACAAACAAACAAAACCAAAAAAAACCCAAAACATTTTCTCCGCATGTATTTGAAAGATTTTAATGTATCCCCTTAAATATATACTTTAAGAAAATAATAATTTGTGTTATTTTGCATAGATTAGATGGAAG
Source organism: Baryphthengus martii (assembly GCA_013396935.1). Classification (NCBI taxonomy): domain Eukaryota; kingdom Metazoa; phylum Chordata; class Aves; order Coraciiformes; family Momotidae; genus Baryphthengus; species Baryphthengus martii. Next base: position 67,879 of record VWZK01009849.1, on the reverse strand, counting down.
GGTGCTAGAGCTAACACCTCTCCTACAAGGACTGGCTAAGAGAGTTGAGATTGTTCAGCCTGGAGAAGAGAAGACACCAGGGAAACCTTAGAGCAGCCTTCCACGGGACCTATAAGAAAGCAGGAGGGGGACTTTTTAGAAGGGCATGTAGTGATAGGACAAGGGGCAATGGCTTTAAAATGAAAAAGGGTAGATTAAGATTAGATGTGAGGAAGAAGTTCTTTACAGTGAGAGTGGTGAGACACTGAAACAAGTTGCCCGGAGGAGTCATGAATTCCCCTTCCCTGGAAGTGCTCAAGGCCAGGCTGGATGGAGGTTTGAGTGACCTGATCTAGTGGAATATGTTCCATTCAGGGACTTGGAACTAGATGTTCTTTAAGGTCCCTTCCAACCCAAATCATGCTATGATTCTTTGATTATGCAGGGTTCTTTAGAAGATTATAAAGAAAGATGAATTCGATCTTGAAAGCTCTTTATGTGTAAGATAAAGATAATTGTGTGCACATACTCTTGCATCATGAGTTTTGAGAACTACGGACAGGAATGTTAAGTTGGGTTAACATACATTCTTTTCTCGTGCTGTGCATGGTTTCATAAAGATCTCTGGGCACTAGGTTGTTTGGGCAGCGTCCATCACTTATCTTACATCCCACGCTTGTCCTCTTTGTGTTTTGCCACGCTTGCATCTCTTCATTTGCAGTCGATAACTTGAAAGGGATGTTTTGTTTCTCCAGTGTGAAGATGATGGACAGATACCTTTCAGCCTGGATGATGAGAATAGAATTTTGGTACAGGATAAGAAACATCACTCCAAAATTAGCTTATTGACACTGGGGATGTTCCTGAGACATACTTAATATAAGCAACTGTTATATACTGGGCATAGGAAGATTCACATGACAGTTGTTCAACTTTGAACATAGCTAAGAACTCAGTCTTGTGTATGGACACCCAAAACCATTGATATTTATGAACACGTGTTTACAAACTGTTACTTAGAGCTTAAAAGAACAATTTAGAGCATGTTTCCTCTGCCTATTCCAGAGGAAACCCATAAATATAATTTGTGGGAACTTTGTATTCTCTTGTGAAATTTACAGATCAATTGATACAAAAAGTTCCCCTCTTTGTTGTCATAGAGTATCCAAGGCACAATTGAAACTCACCTTTTGTGAGTCAAAGTGCAATTTAGAAACAGTGTGTGACTGTTCCTTTCATCTGTGTGTTTTTGATGAAGAAAATGTACGTAAGTAGTACTTTGAAATGCAGTTAGCTATATTGAGTCATAGTTTTTTTGCTTTTTGGGTGATTTTTCTCTTTTAGCCACAATAACTGACTTGCCCAGGGTAGCTCTAAATATGAAATATGCATTATAATCGTGCATGTTACTTGATAGAAATGACAGTTGACAATCAGATTCTGGTGGAAGTTAAATGTGTGGATGTCCAGAGTAACAGAAGTCGGCAGTTACTCTGTCACTGTTACAGGTTAACAAATGATTGATGGCTGGTTTGAGAGTCTTCTACATGGGTTTCAGTTTGTGAGTCCAACTTTCTAGCATTCATTGCAAGGCTGATGCCTAAACTGGACAAGTACACAGAGGTTAAAGAGAAAGATAGAGGCATCGGGAAAGGGGGAGACTAAGATCAAATAGAGATTCCTCCCTTGCTGTTAACACGTTTTTAAAAAGCATGAGATTGTACAGTTTCTCATATGTAGTTTCTGTTAACAACTTTGCAGATTTATACGGAAGGGAATGTTACTTTTCTTCTTCTCAAGCGCCTTCCTTTTCAACCTTCCTTCAATTTATCCCACAGGGGAGTGCAAGTGAGGCCACCCTGATTTCACTGCTTGCTGCAAGAACAAAAACCATCAGACGGGTGCAGTCAGAAAATCCTGAGCTAACAGAAGCCGACATCATGGGCAGGCTGGTGGCCTATGCTTCTGATCAGGTGAGTACCTCTCAAAACCATGGAGACATGGGGCCTACACATAATGATTTCAACCATCTCATTAGACTGATGAATTAAGTATAAACTATTTTGGATTGGTGACTATTTCGTTTTAGGTGTTTAAATCTTATTGTACCTCATAAGTGGGCTGGAATCTCATGTGTGCTACCATAATACAAAGAATAAATATCCGGAGGTCCAGGTTACACAAGTATTGCTTCTTTACAAAAAGAGCTCATCTGAAATAAAAAAAGATATTTGAGTAAGGTGTTTATTTCAGTTGAATTATAGAATCATAGAATGGTTTGGGTTGGAAGGGACCTTTCAAGGTCATCTAGTCCAACACCCCTGCAGCGAGCAGGGACATCTTTAACTAGATCAGGTGGCTCAGAGCCCTGTCTAACGTCACCTGGAATGTTTCCAGAGATGGGGTTTCTACCACCTTTCTGGGGGCAATCCATCTCAGTGTTTCAGCACCTTCATTTTAAACAGTTTCTTCCTCACATCTAGTCAAAATCTCCCCTCTTTTAGTTTAGAACCATTACTCCTTGTCCTGTTGCAACAGACCTTCCTAAAAAGACTGTCCACATCTATCTTATAGGCCCCTTTAAGTACTGGAAGGCCTCAGTAAGGTCTCCCTAGAGCCTTCTCTTCTCCAGGCTGAACAACCTCAAATCTCTCAGAAAGTCCTTGGAGGGGAAGTGCTCTAGCTCCCTGATAATCTTCATGGCCCTCCTCTGGACTCACTCTAGCAGGTCTATGCCCTCCTTAAATTGGGGACCCCAGAGCTGAATGCAGTACTCCAGGTGTATTGTCACAAGAGTGGGGTAGAGGGGCAGAATCATCGCCCTCTACCTGCTGGCCACACTTCTTTTGATGCAGTCCAGGATACAGTTGGCCTTCTGGGCTGCGAATGCACATTTCTGGGTCTTGCTTCTCATCAACCAACACCCCCACATTCTTGTCTACAGGACTTAATCACATTGTCTCCCTCCCTTTATTGATACTAGGGATTCCGTCAACCCAGGCACAGGACCTTGCACGTGACCTTGTTGAATCTCATGAGGTTCACATGGGGCCACCTTCCAAGCCTGTCTGCATGCCTCTGGATGGCATCCCTTCCCTTCAGCGTGTTGACCACACTACACAGCTTGGTGCCATCAGCAAACTTGCTGAGGGTGCCCTCAATCCCACTGTCCATGTCATTGATGAAGATATTAAACGACACTGGTCTCACTACGAACTCTTGAGACACACCATTTATCACTGATCTTCACCCATCAAATCCGTATCTACAGTTTAGAGAGAAGGATGTTATGGGGCAGCAAGTCAAAGGCTTTACAGAAGTTTTGGTAGATAGCATCTGTAATTCTTCCCTTGTCCACTGATGTAGTCACTCCATCATATAAGGTCACTAGGTTTGTCAGACAGGTCTTGCTCTTGGTGAAGCCAGTTAAGTCTAGACCATCTTTTGTTATATCTAGACATGTGTGTCCATGCATGCACACATTGTTTTCCTCCTACATACACATATGCGAACACACTTACATCCTCCCCCCTGCATGCGTGGGTGCACGTATGTGCACACAGAGAAACCTCGTGCGTGAATAGAAACCAAATTGGTCATAGCACTTGAAGTCCAGAACATTACTATATTTTAAAAGAAAAAACTCACAACTCCTAAGATCTCCGTATATCAATCCAGCTAAGAAATCTCACAAGAAAGCATGAGACATAATCCTTGATTTTTGACTGTGAGTGGTATTTAGCAGACTTAGCCTAAATTCTCAGCAGGCCAGGACCATGAGATATGTTTACTGTTAATGAACGCAAATTTTAGTCTTGTGAGTTCTGTTGCTCCTACCTTTCCAACACTCTCATCCTACTGAAAGGCCAAACAATGTTGCTTCTCCCAATTGCTGTGACATTCTTATCTAAATTTCAATAAGACAGCAGAAACTTCCTTGCTACTTGATATTTAAAGTAATGTCTGATTATGCAGAATAAAATGGCCAGTTTTCATGGTTATCTTAATTTACTACTGATTGTATATTAAAAAGCACTGGAAAACAAGTAAAATTGACCTTTGCTGGTGGGACAAGGGACTATGACCGTAGGGTGAGCTGAGTCAGGATGAGAAAATATGAGGAATGGTAATTGTTTTCAAAAGGCACAAATGATGTTTGTCCGTTTTTTGGTCTGGGACCACAAACTCATGACCTAGCGATGCACGAAGCCTTTTACTTGTTTTCATTTTTTGTCCCATGTAAGTGGCTGACCTGAAATGAGGACTGACAGGCCTTCCTGCCTACTGAAGGTCAGAGGATCTTATGTTTACAGAAGGATTTGCCTTAAGATATTGCTGACCTTTCAAAGCAGATTGTTGCAGCGCTCACCAGTCCTTCTACATTCAGAACAGGCTTGTGTGACTCATAGGGAATAATCCACAAAAGAAAGTATCTGTCTTGAGAGATCATTTTTAGCTTCTAGGCATTTGAGGAAGATATTTATTCCATTGACATCATGTGGCTTTGTGTTAATGAGTACAGAGCAGGACTGGCGACAAATCTTTCCCCAGTAATGACTTGGAGGGGATTGGAAACAACAGAAGAGGATTCCTGTCTGCTTTAGTGCCTGGGCTGTCCAGGCTGAGGCTCCTCTTGCAAGAGGCACTGAATGGGAGACCTCAGAGTTGGGAGGAGCATCTAGCTTCCCCTGACAGTAGACACATGACTATTTGGGACCAGGACAGAAGTCAGGGTTGTTTTTTTGGTATTCTCAAATTTTCTCAGGTCGTTTTCTTCATTAACCATTTTTTGCTGTGTTTATTTGGCTGCCTTAAACAGCTGCTCACTGATTTAACTGATTACTGTTTGGTTCCTTGTTCTCCTCAAGGGTGGTGGGAGATTCCCATGCACTTTGCTGAGGACTAGGAATTCCACGGAGCAGCAGGTTGCTGAAGATTTGTTCTAATGCAAAATCATCTTATCAGTTTTAACCTTAGGATTGTGAATGGCTGTTGTTATTGGAGAGCCTTACTACAGTTTTGGAGACTTGAGGAAGTGATTCAGAGGTTCTGACTGGCTAACAACCTCAGTGTATTATTATAGTTTGCTTATTTGCAATTCTTGTATAAATCAGTTATAAAATATGTCTTTCCATTGTACGCCTGAATGAAGAATGGTATTGCTATGGTACACACATTGTTTTCCACTTCAGAAGTTATATTTCAACTCAAGACTTCCAAATTATCTCAAGTTGGTGCCTGAGAAAAGTTTGCTAGAGTTTACTACAGTACTTTAACAAAAGGCGTTACTGAGTTATACAAGTTAATAATCAATCTGCCTTTAAAAACATGTTCTTCCAGGCATACGTGAAGTTGAAAGGCAAAAACTTTATCTTCATCTGGTCTTGTTCAACCTGTGTTTTGGCTTAATCTTTTCTGTGATTATCTGCTAAATTAGAAAAGAATTAGTAAGAGCTCTTTTAGGCACTAGCAAGAACCAATAAGGGTAGGATGGAGATTATGAATGAGAATAGTCATGATATGAAAAGGTGAGGAATTTTTCTGTTTAAAATTAATGATGATTAATGAAATCGTAGAAGATGGAAGGTAAAATAGTTTTCTGCTGGTTTAGTTATGTTCTAAAGGAGAATATTTTGTGACTAAACATACCTTTTACTGTTAATAGAGTTATTGTATTTTACTTATAAGAATTTTTTAATAGTATCTTCATTTTTATTTATTGAGATGTGCTTTATGTTCTAAAAATTATTATGTAAGGGGAATTCAAATAAAGTGGGCTATAAATAAAATAATATATTGAAAATGATCCTTAATTATAAAGGATAAAATAACATATTGGGAATGATCCTTAATTACCTAATAAAATGAATGAATGATTGAACTACAATTTAGTCAGTAGGTAATCTAAAAAAAAAAAACAAAACAGGTCATGTAAGAAAATATTTCAAACTATACCATACCACGATGTATATTTTTTTTTTTTTAGAGTTCAGCAAAGCTGATGCCATAAAAATATGCTAGTGAGCCACTGAATCATTATCAGGCAAGCTGATTATCTGCATGTCTTTTGGTTGGTTTAGAGCCAAATCCTGAAGCTCTTAATCCTACGTGACTGTGAACTTGTTAATTAAAGCTCTTACTAAGGTTAATTGAACTCTTGTCTGAATGACGCCATAGCAGTGGTCTCAAGAATACTTCTGGGTTTCTAAGAGTATATTTTGTCTCTGTATGTGTATCTGTAGGTGTGTATGTATGTATATATATGTACATGTGTCCATGTGTCTAGCTATATGAAAGAGGGAGAGGTATGTATCTACTACATACCAGGAGTCGTCCCAGGATGCCAAGTATTGCTTTAGTTGAAATGAATTTTTTTTCTTTTTCTTTTTCAATTCAAATGAGCTTCTTACAATCCAACAAAAGGTACCTGTCCTAAAACGTGCTCATTTACTTGCAGGCTCATTCATCAGTGGAAAGAGCTGCATTAATTGGTGGTGTGAAGATTAAAAGTGTGCCTTCAGATCATACATTTAGTGTTTGTGGTTCAGCCCTGAAGAAAGTTTTGGATGAAGACAAAGCTTCTGGTCTTATCCCATTCTTTGTGAGTACTGGATTTTAATTAATCAATTAATTTATTGCTTCTGATAAGCCATTTTTGACATGAGCAGATGATCACATCCCTAGCAGAGGGACTGATAGACAATCTAACTAGAATACTAGGACAGGTTCCATGAGTGTTCTTTACACACCTTTCTGTGCAGGAGGAGCAACTTATTTGAGCAGGTGGTTGCATTTCTCACCAAATTATGTTGTTGTATTAGACAATTGAATAAATGGAGGTGAATTTTGTAGTTGCATGTAACATTATGATTTCCTAACACTTGAATTCTGAACTGCCTTTTTTGCAAAGCTGCACCTTTATTTTTCAAATTCTAACTTACTTATACATAAAATAAGTTTAAAGGCAATAAAGTAAACGATGGTATCTCAAACTTAAGTTTTTTCAAAAAACTATATTTTTTCCTCCTCACTGCTTTAGCAAAGGAATGAACCTCCGTAATACACCCCAAATGTCATCAAGATCAGACATTGTCAGACAGGTTTTCATGAGTATGTGACTTATCTTTAACAGGTGAGCTGTAGAGAATCCACCTGTGGAAGCTTCAGGTGTCATAATTTCTTGTTAGCTGTCAACTTTCTTTTCTAGGGATTCCTTTTTCCACAGCAGTCTAGCAAAAGCGTAAGTGTTTATATCTCAGTAGCTAAAGCTCATAATACATCAATTTTTGACATAGAACAGTGTTAGATGATTAGATAAAATTCTAAAGTTTAGTTCTACTATAATAAGTACCTGATCAAAAAGAATATTTGCTTATCCTTCAAGTCCACTCCTCCTGTCATTTCAGAACACCATATTATTTCAAGTTAAAACAAGATTGTATCATTTGGTTTTTTTCATGCAGTAAGTAACCTCTATTTCCTTTTGTATAACATCAACAAAATGTTTTGCTGATTTCCAAGCATTATACCTCTACAAACCATGATATAGACCATGGGCTGCATAGATCTATTAAGAAGTATAATATGCTACCAATAATATGGTTTTACCGACCTCCACTGAAGAAAAATCAGAGGAAAAAAAAACAAACAATTTTAGAAACCAAAAACTTTAGAAATGGGATTTTGTAAGAGAGTCAAAAAATGTGTGTCAATTTTTCAGAAGTCATGCCTGTCTTTATGGTTGTTTCTTTTCTCTCATGTGGTAACATTTTGAAAAGGGCTAATGTGACTTAAATTTTTCTGTGAACTATTTTCAGAAGAATTAGCAGATTAAGCTTGCTTGTAGCCATGGATAAGTAGCAAATGGAACAAAGAAGCTTAAATTTCACCAGGCTTTTTTGAAAATGTAATCTTTTTACTCTGCTTGTTATTTTAGTGTCTTTTTGTATGTAATATGAGGATGACCAGGGTGAAAAGTGGCTTTTGTACACACAGAATGCTGCTAATTTGTAGCCTGCCTAAAACTCGCAAGTCTTTAGGAAGACCAAGCACATCCTATCAATTGCTTTCCAATATAATAGACTATGACTGTGAAACAAAGCATCTCTAGGGTTTCCTAAATGAGCTTTCTTCTGTAGGCAGCACCTACTGAAGTGGAGCAGTGCTGTAAGGCATGCTTTATTTCTCTGGTATATGGTACCAGCTCATAGCATCTTATACAAGATCCTACTTGTTTATCTCACAGTTAATACAAGTACAGCACTATATCACATCTCCATGCACTAACTACAAAGTTAATGTGTTTTTTCCTCATCTGTTGTCCATAACAAAAACATACAACTTGCCTCTCATAAATATTCATTCCTTATTAATTTTTCTATGTGTAGCAAGAGAAAATAAAAAATTCTGGTTTATGCATTCAGTGACACCTTTACAAAGGCTGCTTTAACAGTTGTTTTTCTTCCTCTGTTTGCTTAGCTGTGCAAAACAGGCTTTGAAAGACAGCAGAGGCTTAGTCTGAGTTAATATGGCCTGCACCAGGTCTTTGTTTATTTGTATACATAAAACATGTCAGCTTAGATTAAACTAGATCTCATTATCCTTACGGTTGGCCTCTTAACTCGAAAGGTGTGTTAATTCTCTGTCATGCTGAGCAGCAGTCCATGCACTGTATTAGTGCTCCCTTTTCTGGCTTGCGGATTTCAAAAGCCTTTCCATTTCTTTTGTTCTTCAGTAATTTGGTGGTATTTTATTTGTTCTGGTGACAAAGATATGCACATTGCCAAGGAAACACCTTACACTACTTTATTCCTTGTCTCCCTGTATTCGCTGATCCTTCACTAAGGGGAGTGATTCAACATCAAAGCAAAAAGTTCAGCAGAAGAAATTTTGCCTGAAGAGACTTGTGAAAGCAGAGAGATCGTTCCTAATGAAGTCATCTCGGTTGCATCCAGGCTAATGCAGTCTCCTTTATCAGCACAAGAAAAAAAAAAAAAGTTTTGTAAGGGGTTAAGAAGAAAATACAAGCAAATTACAATGCCTTATAGGCATGATTTTCCTCCTACATTTAATGAATAAATTGAGGAAATATTATATTGAACTTGATAGAAGTGCTTTGCTTGTAGAGATGACGGACGAACGGGGTGCATTTACTTGATGTGAAACAGGTTCTCTTACTTCAGCAATCTGGTGATTATAGGTTTGCTTTTAACATATGCAGGATTTGGAAGTCAGCCTTTTTTTGAGAGAGACATTGTCCTTAATGTCTTTGAATTCCTATCCACCATCAATATCTTTTAGCACTAGTAATGTGTATATCATTTTGTTTGCTGAGGGCTATTGCCAGTTACTATACCCAGACCCCTACTTCTGTTATCTTTTTCTATTTCTCAGTTCAGATTTGTGTTAATTTCTCGCTTCCAAAATACTTTTGCAGAAATTGAAACAGGGATAAAGCAAGCAGACTGTACAAGCAAAACACTTAACCATGTCAGATGTTGAGGCACTAAAGTTGCTGCGATTTACTGAGGAGCAATTTCAAAGTGTGGCTGATAGACAGCCCTTCCTTTGGCCACCAGTTAAGGGGGAGCTTTAAAGCATGTGCTGAAGTCACCAAGCTGTGGTTAAGCGCATGTGTAAATGACTTTCCCTGTTGGGCCCTGTGCTCCCAGCCTGAGACCAGCCTCTACATGGGATCAATGTTGACCAGGATGCTCAAGTGTGGAGACCACAGAGTTAAACAAGGCTAAATTCAGCCACAGAGTGCACTGCATTCAAGCCTAGTTCACCTGAAGTATGTAAGTGGCCCGTGAGCTTTATTCTGTCTTTCATAAATCAACACTGACACACTGCAGCTGGCATCTATATGGTACAGTATATCACAACAATCTCATCCAGTATAAAGCTGCTATAACATAACTGCCTTGTTGCTGAACAAAGGCCCTGCATGAAAGCTCTCTGATTCTAGCTGAAATGACTCTTCTGAATTGCGATCTGCAGGATATTAAGAAGCAGGCTGTTTGTATCCAGACTCACTTGGGAAACAATCAATCAGAATTAGACTGACAGAGGAGCCACCTTTTCAGTAGAATTTAGGACTTAGATCCTGACCAGAGATTTGCATTTGGGAGATGCATTTTTGAGACATGTACAGATGTCTAGGGCAGTGTTTCTTAACCCACAGTTTGTGACTCATTGCTGTTTTGTAAAGTACCGAATGGTAGTTTAGTAAACTGTTGCAGTTTTCTTCAAGCTACAAACATTCCTAAGAAAGCAAGCTGGCAAACAACTGAGTAGGAGAAAATAACAGTAAGAGAGCGTTGAAAGTTCTACCTCCTTTTAGTTCATTGCAAATGAAAAGCTTTGTGGTGGAACTATTCAAAATGTGTCCACATCTATTTTCAAAAGCTGTAGGAGGTCTTCCAGTTGAAGAGAGTCATTGCTCTCGGGCATCATAAAGATTCATGCGTGTGTCCTGACATAGCTCTCGATTTCAGGAAAGTAATATATGAGATGAGTGATGGAAGCGTTTTAGCTGCTTTGTATTCTCAGCCAGGGCTGTATCCAATTTGAAGTGCACAACCTGGAAGGGTAAGGCCTGCAGGCTACACTGAGCCAGCAGTCCCGTTTCTGTGATGCAGCCTGTCCCCTGCCCTTTGCACAAATGTGATTTTGCTGGTGTTACAGAGGTTACAAATTGAGTTAGATTCACTGTGTAGTACTGAGGCGGCGTAATGAGAGTCCTGACAAGAGCAGACACTGTCACTTAAAGAGGTTTCTGGGAATTAAAACAAATTGTTTTGAGATTTAGACACCTGCAAAGAGGACAAGAAAATTATTTTAGAAACTGAGGTATACTTTACAGAATAAGCCACTACTTAAACAACTAAGTGTATATCTGAACTCATACAATCTCTCACTGAAGCAGTACACTCTATTGTGATGAGGAGAATGCTTCAGCTGCAATAGAACACTGATAACAATAATGTGTAACTTTCTGTTGTGAAATCACCAGCATTATTTTAATTGCTGGAATAGCCTAGACAACTTCACACTAATCTTGTGAGAAAGCCCATACCAGATTATCATAAAATATATGTATAAAAGCAGAGCTGAGTCTATAGTACACTCTTTATTTGCATATTTTCCAATCCAGTGGATTAACCCCTGTTCTTTATGTATATAGAACAATGAGAATTTTCATCATGGTATCCTCCATTTCTTGTGACCCAATTTGTAGATCTGTAGTGCAGCCAAAGATGAAATGCAGGTTTCTTCTGCCTGTGGGAACATCTCAGGTAGACAATAATGTGATAAATATATTTTCCCTCCATACATGCATGTCCTCTTAGTTCAAAAGGGATTGAATTTATTCCTATTTAAAAAAATATTCTACGATCTTTTTAAAGCAACCTCCCTCAAAGGATGATTAAGCTTCCAGAGAAGGCACAAACATACCTCGAGGCACTGTAATTATTCCGCTCTTCTCAGTGACTCAGGAATATGGAAAGGCCCAGTGTAGATCAAGATTAGATTATTTTGAGGGAAAAACATGTTAGTAGCAAAATTTTCTTAACTATATATTCAATGTGCTTCTCATTTTCACAACTGTATTTGTTTCATTCTCAGGTTATTAGTCGCTTGATATGGAAAAAATACTGAATTGTCCATTTCTTATTTTAGTAGTAACTATAGCCAATGTTTAGTATTGTTGCAATGTAACATGATTATGGTTATTAATATTGCTGTACTTGTGAAGTTGGGGGAACATCTGCGCTGCCAGGGATAAAAAGTTTTCAGGGTTTTATATTAGTGCATTTAATCAGGTCTGCCCTATACAAAGGCAGGATATGACTTCCTCTACGAGTGTACACAAATTTATACAAATTGAGTTCTATCTGAGTATATTCCATTAAACAGAGAAATTCAGCTCCCTACAGTAATTTAAAATATCTCTGAGGTATATGGTATAATACAGATGCAGAAATGTTCAAAAGTATACTTAAAAGAGAGTTTTTACTTCTCTAGCAGTAGATTATTGAATTAGTTCAATATTATTGGGTTGTATTTTAAATTTCTGGCTTTCTGAATACACATCCATCTGCCTTTTTTTTACTGGATGTTTATGTTAGTGTGGGATTTCCTAGAAAAACTGAAAAATGCAGTTTAATAAGTAGTAAAACAACCATTTCTTACTTTGCATGAATTCTCCAGAAACATGGAATTTACAAATGAAAATCCCATCACACTTACCCAACTCTTTGTTTTATTACCAGATTACTGTTTTCAAGATGCTAAGCCTTTCTAGTGTGCTGTTGCACATGAAAAATGCTACATATCTATAGTAATCTTTTGGCTGTACTGTAGTTTGTGTGTGACTTGGATAAATGATCTAATTCCTTTGTATTTCAATACTCTAAGTAATGAACAGCATACCTTTTTTGCCTATTTAAACTCTAAAGTGTGTTTTGCTATATAAAATTCCAGTACAAGTCAAAAAACAGACCCAGCTTTTCTAGTGCTTACAAAAATGAGACAAGATGTTTAGAAAATAAGGGTAGTAATGAAAAATAGAATAATGTCAGTCTGTATGCACTTGATAGTTGGAGCTTTTTAGGTTATAATTTTACCTGCGTATTCCCAGTAAATTGCCATAGTTCATTTTCACCCAGTTATATTCTCTTTCTGCTGTGAAACTTCAGCATTTATGTTGCCTCTGCTTTTGGCCCACTGGTCATGCAGCAGGATACATTAAGTTAGACATTAACAGGATGAAGGAAGAACGGATCCAGTATTGTAGGATGAATTTGGGAGAAAAAAAGTTTATCTGGTGAAAAAACTCTTGCAAACCTAATAGTGAACATATGCTTCTAGTGAACAGGTCCTAAGCTGCAGATCCATTGAGCACAAATCAGTTACAAGTCTCTGTTACAGACCTGTGCCTCTAATTCAGGCACTAGCATTTTATGATCCATTCTGTCAACAGGAATTCCAGCACCTTTTAGGTTGCTCAAGTTCAGCCTTGCTTATAAACTGCAAATCATTTTGATGATACTTTCATAGGTGAGGTTCATAGTGGGCTACATGATAAACATGTGGAACACAGGAAAAATATGAAGTATAGCATTGATATAATACTATGACTATATTACATTACTTCTCAGTCAATTTATATTAACATTTGATTTTTAATTTGTCTCAATGAATGCTTATGGGAGCTTTGGGGGGAAAAAAAAAAGATTCTCAAAAGTTCCACTGAAGGATAGGTATTGGCTAAAATCAATTTATTTTTCCCTATATCATCTGTTCTTTCTGGTTATTGTTACCTTCACAGGCTGGTTTTTTTCACTTAATAATTTTCTTTGCTGTAACAATTTTGTTTTTGCCTTTGTCTTTTTGGCTCTGCAGTTCTGTGCAACACTTGGAACCACTCCTTGCTGCTCCTTTGACAAACTGTTAGAACTGGGTCCTCTTTGTAAGTCTTTGTTGCTGCTTTCTAAAACTGCAGATACCAGTTTAAGCCCTGCTGAGTCATTTCCAGGCCATTGTGCAGCGTCAGTGCCCAAATTCATAAGACTACTTATGAATGAGATCTTCAGTTACAGTTTTCTTTCTAATATTAGGCCAAGCACCGGGCGGGCCTTCTCAAACCGTTAACGAGTACAGAGCCTCAAGGGTTTCTTTGTGGGGGTGTATTTTGGAATACTGTCAGCTAAAAAATACTGTAACTGCTTCAGTTTGTAACTTTGTTCTTCAAGCCCTTCTACGTAGAGGTGCATCTTGAGCAGTGGTGAAGAACAGAGAAAAGCTGAACTTTAATTCTCCTCTGCACCGAGCGTTTTGTTTCTGTTTAACGACCATAAAAACCATGGGAATACACACCAAAAATCCACATGTATTCTCCCTAATGCTTCCTCTCCCTTCCTCTTGCAAGAAAATATGACAAGTGCCAGGGTGTTTAATACAGTGACCAAGTCATGGACTCTTCATAAGTATTTCTGTGTTATGGTCTATTGTGTCAAGCTTTGATCTGCAGCAACACTTGGTCAAAAGCGCACACTTGCTGGCTAATGAAAATGTGTCAGAAGTGCACCATGGCTATGTAAGTGTACATGTAGAACAGGAAATGTATAGCTGTAAGCAATTGGAAACAGACACATAGAAACACAGCTAGATTTGATGTTCTGTCAATTCATTCAGGTGGAGCCTGAAACATTTGGGATTTGTGTGGTGGTGACTTACTCTGTGAGGTTTGCTGCCCTTCAACACAAGCCTCAAGAGACACAGTTTCTCCCAGTCCTCCTTTCTAGAAAGGTTTTTAGTAGTCTGCTTAGCAGCTAGAGATTGTATTACTGTTACCTCTCTAGGCACTTCTTTTAAAAGTGTAATTTATAATGGTTCTTAAATCAAAATCACTTAATAGTTTATGTTGTTTAATATTATTAAGATAAACCTAGACATGTAAGGACTCTGTTCCAGTAGAAGTGGGGAGTGAGAAGAACATGTTATGTATGCATCTTTATGTATTAGTGGAAACCTCAATGGTAGAAACATTTCATCTCTGAATTTAATTTTATATTAGGAAAATAGTAGCATCAAAGAAAAATCTCTCAGGCACTTGGTTTCATGCAAATTAATAGGGCTTTTTAATCTCTTGTTTAATTTATTTCCCCTTCAATTATATATTTATTTTTTTTTAGGTAATAAGGAAAATATCTGGATGCATATTGATGCAGCCTATGCTGGGAGTGCATTCATCTGCCCTGAATTCAGACATCTTTTAAATGGAGTGGAGGTGAATCAAGTGTTTCTTCTCTAGCAGCCTGCTCAAACCTTGCTCTTCCATTGAATGTGTGTGTTTCTTATGCATCCAACATTAATAGCTCTTCTAGAATCTTTGAGTATGCTGCCCGTCAAGTTTGCACTGCAAATCCCTGTATATTCTGTTACATTACTTAGGTTTATGCAATTTTTTACTGGTTTATTCTGTGAGTATGCATGTTACCACAATATGTAAAAATTTGTCATTCAGAATAGCAAGTAGTAGTAAATCAACAAAGTGTCTTGCAGAATAGAAAAGAGGAACTTTTTAATGACTATCCAAAAAAAGCGCGTTTATAACACCTTAATTCTACATTACACAAAAAAAAGGAAAAAAAAAAATAGTCCAAGAAATTAATGAGATCACTGTCTGATTTTTTGCTTATCCTGAAAGTCATATAGGATACAGCCAGTAGCTGTATCTCAAGCAGACAGGGTTTAATAAGCGAGAGAGCAAAATGAAATATTCTCCCTCAGTGTTCCTGTTCTTTTTTTTCTCCTCTCGTTGAGCTACTTGGCATTCAGTTCCTTAGATAAGAATACTTCAATTTCCTGCTGCTCCCCTCAGACAGTCAGATAAGTCCTTGTCTTCCACGTCAGTGGAGAAAATATTACTGTTTGGTAAAGCCAGAAGTTTAAACACAGCCCTGATAGGTAGTGACTAATGAAGAAGAGGAGGGGAAAACCCCTGACAAATAGAGCATTTCTTTTTGTCTCCTTTTTTTTATCAGCAAATGAAGCTGCTTGTAATTTCCTGTGGGGGAATATTTTTTCAATTATTGTTATTGGCTCCTGAAGGAAATGAAACAGCATCCCTTGTCTGAGCCAGCATTTGTCATAAGAATAAATATTTAACAACCATGAAGAGATTTCCTACCGTACATAGTACAGGGAGATAGCTAGATAGATGTATGGATAGATAGACAGACGGACAGATCATCTTCTCTTATGAGACCAATCGTGAATTGTTTACAAGTGACAGGGAAGGTTATGAGAAGCAAATGAGAACAGAAAAGCGTGATAGGGAATAATCAGACTCTGGTGCTGCCAGGCCCTCATCTCGCTTTTTTAAGGCCGATGGCTTCTGCGTTTGTTAAAACAAATCAGGGATGAAGTGTTTTCCATATGATGTCCATCTTACCTACCTCGGTTTCCTCTGATGCCACACCTAAACATATGTCAAGTAAAACGGGCCTGTTATGTGATTCCTATAAACATATGTTGTGAATCCTTATTCTGTATTGATATTTCTTTTCACTTAGATGACAAAATGACTTCTACTAAAAGAAAATACCCTGGCAGTATAAACCAAAATGTCATTTCCTGGTCAGTTGTAATTTTATGAGTGAATGTGATAGGCAGATTCTGTAATCGTCATTTGTATCTATATATGGATTTTGGGTCTACATGTTTAATATTCCTGGAAATAGAAAGTTTAGCAAATTGCTATTGGAAATTAGGGTGTGAACTACAATGGATATTCCTGAGTATGCAGATTTTTTTATTTATTTTTTTTTTAGTTTACACTGAGATATATACTTTTCCATAAGATACGTATCTAAAAAGTGTAATTGTTAGCAAATGCTCAAAATATTGATAATACCAATAGCCTAGTTGCACACCTAACCTAAATTCCATCCCCAAAATAAATGAATATTTAACTACAACAGTTCTTAAGTAAGGTGACATCATCATGAACATTATCTATCAAGACCCAATTCTGGAATTCACTGGTAGTTAAGGTGTACTCAGAGAATTTGACAAAGTTGTATCATTAGCCTTTTTTCATCATTCTGTTTTTTATTTATCCATTCTCAGTTTGCAGATTCATTTAACTTTAATCCTCACAAATGGCTCCTAGTGAATTTTGACTGCTCTGCTATGTGGTAAGTATTACAGTAAAAGGAAACTTTACAGGAGACAAAAATCACATGTTAAAGTTAGTTTGCCTTTCTAGCAGTAGACATTTATTTACATTTCTCTACTGAAATGAGAAGTTCTGAATAGCTTTAATTCTTGGTGATTATTTACAAAATTCACTCTTTCATTTAATCCAAGGTTCAAAAAAGTAAAATTTGAAAATAGTCCTGAGCTCTGCGTTATGTTTCAGAGAGAGGGGAAAATCCTGCAAATCTGCAGATTCACACTTGCTCAATTATGTGTAAAACATAATTTCATCAAATTTCAACAAATCTTCATCTAAGGATGTTAATCACAGAATCATAGATTTGTTTTGATTGGAAGAGACCTTTCAGATCATCAAGTCCAACCGTTAACCCAGCCTGGCCAGGTCACCACTAAAGTATGTCCCTCAGCTCCACATCTACATGTCTTTTAAATACCTCCAGGGATGAGGACTCCACCACTTCCCTGGGGAGCCTGGTCCGGTACTTTACAAATCTTTCAGGGAAGAAATTTTTCCTAATATCCAACCTAAACTTCTGGTGGTGCAACTTGATGCAGTTTCCTCTTGTCCTATCACTTGTTGTTACTTGGTAGAACGGACCAACCCCCTACCTCGCTACAGTCGTCTCTCAGATAGATGTAAAGAGCAACAAGGTCCCCCCTGAGCCTGCTTTTCTCCAGGCTAAAGAACGCCAGTTCCCACAACTGCTCCTCCTAAGACTTGTTTTCTAGACCCTTCACCAGCTTTACTGCCATTCTTTGGATGTGCTCCAGCACCTCAATGACGCAATAAACCACACGCTAAACAAAGCTTATTCTTCTTTTCCATAATATTTCCGTGTGTTTGAGCCTTGATTCTTTCAAAAGCCTTTCTAAAAATGCTTGGTATTTGGCTGATGAAAAGCAGCTGATTTCAAAAAGGATTATTTACGCAACTTTGTACTGATTTCAGTTTCCCCAGATGACAACAGAGATGATACTTTGATATAAAAAGATGCCAAAGCAGAAACCCGTAGGCATACTTTGAAACAAAGCAAAGTATCATAGCAGTAATAAGAGCGGTAACAAAAATGTCCCATAATAGATGATCCCATTGTGTCCCAAACTGGAACTTCCAGAACCTACTGTCTACCGGCATCATGACTAATGATACTTATTAGCAAAACAGCTATTCAGTAAATGCAGACCATTTATCAACATAAATGCAAACACTAATTTTAGATATGATAGAACTAAATTTGCAAAAACAAGAAAAAATAAGGAAAAACTGAATGTTAAAAAGAAGACTCTAAAACATCATCCAGAAAAAGGTCACCTTATTTAAGAGAAGAATAAATGGGAGAAAAAACGATCACTCAGTTGTCTTTAATTAACCTTTAACTCTTTTAATATCCTCAGCAAAACTGACTTTTCCGCAAGTATGTAGATTACTCAGATAATACACTACATTTTTAGTTTAATAGTTTTCCTGATGTAGGCACTTCAAATATTCCAAGCCATTATGGTGGTTTTTAAATTTTCATTAGAGCAAATGGTTTACATTTTGGCCCTGAGTACGTCATAACTAGCTGTCTCTCTCTGTATATGGAAGTAGGAAGACTCCTTTGCCAGTTTCTCCCATCTTTTTGTCATCATTCAAAGACATCGTTAGCAAAGAAATGAGACAATACACCATCTTTTTAATGTTTATAGGACAATTAGGGGGCAGAGTCTAGTCCCTAACAGTTTAATTTCTCATTAATTCTGCTTTCCCAAAAATCCCTGTGGAATTATGTTACAGTTGTTTTACCTGACTTTTCAGGAATACAAGGTATATACAGTCACGCTGTCTTTCAGTTTATGTTCCCATCTCAGGTGATTTTAGCTTCTTCCTACAAAGCTTAGACTTTAGACCTTGGAAAGTATTTTTCTCCATTTTATTTCCTGCTTTTTTTTCGGTAAGCCATTGCCTGAAATGTTTGTTTTCATAGGTAGGAAGATTCTGTTACAAGGAATCTCAAGAGACCTTGCCGCATGTCTCCTTACTCAAAGCAAATGCTTTACAACTATAGCCACTCAGGCTTCATTTCAGCAGGGTATTTGTGCATAGGTGTTATTTGCTTAATAGAGAATGAAGTACACATTGAAAGTTAAACTCTTTGACTTGAAGCCAAATCCACCGTGTCACTATTTCCAAGGCCCATGTCCAAAATTCACCTCTCTTATCAACTGTAACACTGCCAGAAAAGCTGAAATGTAATAACGAAGGATGAAGGAATCTAATGAGCAAAAAGTAACTGTGAAAGATACATAGTCCTCTTAGGATCCATAGGAAGTATTAACTATGATATTGTAATAATATGGAAAAAGTTCAATAAACAGTGAACACCATTTCAGAATCAAATTAAACGGAGTTGCCATTGACGGACAGGCTTCTAAATGATGCAGGCTCCTCAGTACTTTCCCCATTAAACACTCCCATTTCTTTACCCTGCAAGTTGATTAAGATAATCTAGCCATTAGATCTGTAATGTAATTATTTAACTACTCAGTGCAATATGTAGTACTGATGTAATTTGGGATTTGGAGGCAATTTCATTTTAAAACTTTTGTAAAATACTCTCAGACTTCTTGATGTGCTGAAAAGAGCAGTCAGTTTCCTATAAAGAAGTAGTTAGTACAGCCACGCCGAGAAGGGTGTATTTTCCATATGCAATTATTAGGGTCTTTTAGAGACTGTGCCTTGAAACTACCAGACAGTTTTGCCTGACTTGTTTAATCAGTACTGTGGAATATTGTAAAATAGGAAGAAGTGTCTTCTTTCAGAGAGAGTGAAAATAATAATCTTGCAAAGTCTTGCTATTTTTGTTTTTTCTGTTACTCTCTTCAGGGTTTAAGTGTTAACTTTTGGCTGAGAAGGTTGTTTTATTATTTGGAAGGAAGGTGCTTACAGGTAATGCTTATCTCTAGATGGAAGTGAAATTTATATAAGGTTTATAATATGGTCATGGTTTTGGTGATTATCATTTTAAGTGGACAGAATAGAGTGAGGCTATTAAAAGCTGCTGATGTGCAACTCAAGTAAGTAACTTTTCACTGATTTTCACAGCTTTATTCACAAGGACTTTTATTGTGCATTTTGTATGCTGGGTGCTTAATTTGTGCATTTGTGCCACTCAAGCTGGATTTTAGTAGGTCTATTAGCATAACATCAAGCCTTAAAAAAATTCTAGGTTATCAATAACATTTTGGAAATATATATTCACAATCCTTCAGTAAACCAGGGATAATTGCAAAGCAAGTTAAGAACACCACTTCTATCTGTTACCAGACCACACAAGCACTACTTACAGCAATGTTTAAACAGATAGGGTGAAATCTAGACATGGTATACAGAGGTGCAACTCAACTGATTGATATACATTGATGTCGAGGCTTTGGATTTATTTCAGTAATCCATTTAGATAGTTTTTCATGGTTGCCAGATTAAGACCTGTGAAGTTCCCAGATGGAATAGGTCACCATCTTTTAAAAAAACAGTAACATCACCAAGGAAGTACAAAATGACAGCATTCTTGTATCTTCTAAGCTAGATGTTCCTGCAGAATACTTGTGTGTTCCATTGTTTAGCACAACTTATTAAAGGAGAAGAATTGAAGTTCTCACAAGACTACTAATGATACTGATATGAATGAGCTACTGAAATATAATTATATCAGAGTAAACAAACATATCAAATAAACTAGAGTAGAACAACTTTGGGTTTGTTTAAAAATACTTACCGTCATTAAAACTGCTTTCAGTTAATAGTTTCTTCCTTCTGTCCACAGGATATTTTGCAGCACACAAATAAATTATTATTTTTATTGAGAGTGTTCTGAATATCTTTTACTAGTTTTTTCACGTCCATAGGTTTACTTATCTTCACCTATGCACTTTCCATACCTGAAGGCAAGTACTTAACTGTTAACCTTGGTACTTTCCTGACCACTAGTGGGAAGACTTTTTGTTTGTTTGAATTAAGTTTTAGGAACACGATTTAGATGTGGATAAGGGCAGGAGTATGTACTGGCCTGTGCGTTTATACATTCACATTAAAATATTGGAAATTAGATTTTTACCTAGAAATTTTCAATTTTACATTAAAACATAAAAAAAAAAACAGGAAAAAAACCATACACAGAAAATCATAAAAAGTTTGGAGTTTTGTCATTTGTCATTCAGAGTGTCCCCATGTTGTGGGAGCTAGTGGCCAGCATCCACAAAGCCTCAGCGTGGCTCTGCACGCTGTCTAGGAAGCCACAGCTCTTCCCACACAGCTTTGTACTGCAGTAATTTGAAGGCAACTTCTGTTGCCTGCAAACATTAACATTGCTTCAGCTAGTCTCACATTCTGGTGTGAGTGTCTATCACCATAAGATCCTCTGTGCCTGTTTCGTGTCTGTTTTTAAATATGCATCCGTGCAGTCATGCTGCCCGTTCCTGCTGAGCCTTACACTTCACTACTTGTAAATACAGCACTGAAAATGGCACAGGCTGTGCTCAGGAAATGCGCCAGTTTAAACACATTCAATTTGCCTTTACTTCTTGTGGAAATTTAATCTCTTAAATTTTAATTCTGAAATGTCTCAAATTGATTTATTTCTTTTTTTATACAGGGTGAAAAAGAGATCAGATTTAACAGGTGCCTTTAAATTAGAACCTCTTTACCTGCAGCACCATCATCAGGAGTCTGGTAATTTTATAATTAAATAAGATGATTATTATTTTGTTTGCACACTGATATTTAATGGAAAAAATTACTTAAGATGAAAACTGGAATTCTTAAAACTACCCAAGTCATTTCAGAGCCAATTTCCACTTTCAGAGTGCCCTAGGGAGTTAAGCTTATTAAAGTGCAAGCACTCGTCTAGTGGGATTTTATTTAGTATAAAAAGAAATTGAGGGAAAGCCATTTTGTAAAGCATTATATTAATACTTTTGTCTTGGGATTTCCTCAGCTCCAGACTTACCACATACTCTTTGCATGAGTGTTGAGAAAATTCTTAACTATCTTTTGGCACTCAGATAAAGGTAGTATTGGGTCCTGTGCATTGAGTGCTTTAACCTGCCCTCCCCAACAACTTTCTCCAGAATAGTTTCAAGATCTGATTTGGTTTTAGGGTTTCTAAAGTCTGTGACTTCTTTTCTTAGCTATTCACACAAGTTCCAATGCAAATTTTCAAAAAGCGATGTCTGGAGCAAACACTCCCTGAAAGCACAAAGAAGGGCTGTTTGCTACTTGTGTTATATTTTGAGTGACAGCCAGTTATCTGGGCAATTAGCACGTTGCTCTCACGTTCTTACACTGATGGTAGAGAAGGCAGTAAGTGCAGGCTCTCCGTCTTGTAGAAAATGCTCATGAAAGCTCTTCATAAAATGCTCACAAAGAACTTACAAATTTTAGACCCTGTCCAAAGCTCCTTAATGGATTAGTGCTGCTCCTTGCGCATACCTAGCAGCTGCAGAGTGGCAATTGCCTGTTTTTACACATTCGGTTATTAACTGATTAATTTTGAAGAATGTCACAGTAGTGCAGCACCAACATGTGGTGCAAGTTCCCTCATAACTTTCTCGAGAGGATGAATCACATGTGGATGTTCTTACCATTTACTCTATCTCATATTTTTCCTGGAATTGCTGCTGCTGATCTGTGTTCAGAACTGTATCCTGAGTACGTTTATTTTCTCTCTGTTATGGCTATGAACTCATTGATATTTAAATGAATACCATCCAGAATTCCACCATTTACTAAAAAAGCCCTAGGAAAAGTGGATTCCTGCACCTTAATCCTGAACTGGTATAAATTTTGCATTTTATTCCTTGTCTACATTTCCAAGCAATGCAAATGTAGAACAGTGCAATAATTAGGAAAATGCAGTAACTCTGGAGCCGAAGTTCACCCTCCAAAGGCTAGAATTGTTAAGAAAAAAAGATATACTGCAGTGGTGATTTTGCCTTTTTTAGTGAGAAATACAAGTTATAGCAAATACACACTTTAATCACTAGCTTTTACTTAACATGCATGAAAAAATATTTCCCTTCAGGAGAAAAAATGCGAGCTTAGCTAAAGTGGGGGTACATTATTTTGACAACTGACTGGTGGTACAAGAAGCTTAGATCTTCCCTGGGTTAAACAACACCAGAAAAAAGTAAAAACTTTCTTAAAACTAGGTGCTTTCAGTAAGGCTACCTAGTTGATCAGCCTTTATCTTGCCTTCAGAAGCTCTGATAGCATGTTATGCGATCTGGACGTTATGGTTTCAAAGACATGAGCTGATTACTGGCAGTCTAGTGATGCTAGACTCTACGCTCTATTCCCATTTGATATCAATTTTCCAAAGAGCTGGACAACGCTTTTCAAATGCAAATGCCTCTAGTTAAACTCTTAAATCCAATCCACACTTATGCCTTCAATAACCATAGCCAAATTTGCAAAGGTGCTGGGCTATTACAGTCCCTATTTATCCCTGCATGATTTATGGGATATCAACACTCCTGGAAATATGACTTGTCTAACAGAGGGTCTTATTTTCTGAGTTTATCTCAGGTCTTAGAATTCCCATCATGGTTTTCAAGGCAAATGAAGTAGCATTTTTTTAATTCACTCATCTCTCACTCAAGAATTTAAATGAGCGGAAAAATATCTCTATCTGTGAGCGGTTACTCTTAATAACCATATGGCAATTATATATGCCCCCAAGGGGAAAGTCTTTATTTTGTCATTAATTATAATTTTATGTGATTTGCATCATCACACCAGGAAGATTATACTAGCTTGCCTGGCAACCCAGGATATAGGTCAAATCCTAATGGCAGTGCTAGAAGAACGCAGCTTTACACTCTATTGTGAACACCACATACGCTCCCACAACGCAATTCCTCCTGGTTAAATACAGATGTAAGACTAAGTCTTGTAATCAAGGACTAATCATCGATTGCATTCTGCTTCACAGCTTGTGAAAGGCGTTGTTGTGGATCATTAGACGTAGCCCCTTCCAGGAGCGTAGGATTATTTATCTATCACCAGTTGCTTTACTCCTTTGCTACCAGTCTTGCAGCTATCAAACCAAAATGGCTGCTGCAATGCAGAAGAATATGAATGTTATGAAATTACCTCATTACCAAGCTGAGACAACCATGTTCATTTTCTGAAGTCCAGGAACAGGTTAATGATTGCTGGGCTTTCTGTGATGTTTTGGTTTGGGTTTTTGGGTTGTTGGTTTTTTTTTTTTCATTTTGAAAGTAACCTAATAACAAGTTAAAGAACCAAATAGCTTTATGCCACAGGGAGGAAGCACCATGTTTTTTCCTGTTTTGGCTGCATAAATGAGAGAACATTGGCAAGAAAGCTTGTAACACAAAAAATACAGTCTGGGATTTTTTTAATGCCTAGAAAATAGAAAGGCTGAAGTATTATGTAAATGACATATACTGGTCAAATTCAGAAGCTACAGTATATAGTACCTTACGGTTCACAATTCCAGGAACACTTAGTGCTTTCCCATGGAATTTAAGTACATACTTTCCTATGAAGCTTATGCTTCACTGCAGAGTAAGAAAGCAGGGTAAGAAAGCTAAGCAGATGCTTCCACATTTTCCTAAAAAAGTGCTTTAAGTTTCACATCAGTCTAATTTCTGTCACTAGCTTACTGCAAGTAATCCAGTTTTATGTTACAGTTTGCCTTACTGTGAAATTGGTTTAATTACCTGATTCAAAGAAAAGGTAGATGCATCTGTGTGCTTGTATAAAAGGTAACTAATTATGCCCTCTATGCCCTTTGATTGCCTTGGACTTCTTTGTGGTTTAGTCAATCTGTGTTTGTAAGGGGCTTTCACTGCATCAAATGAAAAGCCATAAAAAAATGACAGAATACTATTCTCCAAAGCTGGAAGATGTCAATTCTGAGTCAGATTTTCCAGTCACTTATTAGACATACTGAAGAATTAGCAACAATTATATGAACGTAGATTAGTTAGAAGTGGATTATTTTAAGAAGTGTTACGAGTTCACTACGGTAAAGGTGTTGACATTTCACAGCAGAGGATGAGTGATAAAGTGAGTCTGGGTATTCTGCAAACTGTTTAAAACAAAATTAATAACAGTTGGTTTATCTACTACTTCTTTTCCTTACAGGAAGAAAGTAAACCTAGCATTTAGTTCATCACCTCCACAGTACCTGCAGTATAACAGAAAGGAAAATGGTGTTTCTTCTCCTCTAAACTGTTTAATTTGTTAGTGGGATATTCTGACTAACTAGGGAATGAAGCTTATTCCAAGCACCTTCATTTCGCATGCTGCCAAGCATCCTACTAGATATTTAGTGGTCCTGTTGACACTGGTGATGCTGAAGTTTGTAGCAAACACACGGAATAGCTAAGATACAGCTTTTTCAATAACATTAGAATGATTGAAGGCTTTTTTTGGCTATTGTGATGAAGCAATGTGAACATTTTTTCTTTAACTTCTAGGCCTTGTAACAGATTATCGGGTAAGTACAATATCAATATAATAATTAATACTATAACATGTATATAATGCTATTTTCTGGACTTTTATTTTCCAATACTATCATAAACCTCGAAACTGAATGTTTCTTTCTGGGAAGGATACAGCTTGCTAAATTATTAACATTGCTCAAGCTGAAACTTTAATAAACTCTATTTTTTGAAAAAAAAAGTTGTTTAAAGGCAGGAATTATCTTGCATATGCAATATCTCAAGGATTAGGCAATAGAAAGAGATGTCCTAAAGATGTAATTTTTTCCCTTAATATAGTGAATAATACATTTAAAAAAAAAATGCATGTGTTTTCATCTTTAACCAACAGAAACAATGTTGTTTTAAAATGGAAAATGGGCCTTTTATTGTAGATGCTGGCACCACAAACTGTAGACAACGCAATGTACGTGAGCTTCTAATATACTTATTTTTCTAAAGCTTGTGAGGAGAATTTGGGGTACACACAGAAAATTTGGTTTGCCTTGTGACCCTTCCATTCTGACACCAACTTTTTTAAATTTTTTTTTAATTTGAAAATTTTAAGTATTAAACAGTCACGTCACGGCATTAACCAGGAATAGACATTTCTGCTATTATTTAAACCACTTCTAGCAATTGCCTGTAGGATGTGGCAATGCAGTATGCTTCAGAATCATTGCAGGATGTACAGTTTCTGAAGCATCACTGCAATGGTGACTTCTAACATGGGTGTCCTCCCTTCTCCCTGGCTTGCAGCACTGGCAGATCCCCCTGGGCAGGAGGTTCCGCTCCCTGAAGCTCTGGTTTGTGCTGAGGATGTATGGTGTCTCTGGGCTGCAGGAGCACATCCGCAAGGTGACTGGAATTTGCTTTCTTGGATAACCTGTGGTGAGACAGCAAGGGAAAATAAGTTGGCTACCCATCTACTTTCCGTGACTTCTGTACACATCAGAAAGCACAGGCAACAGCTTTTAGACAGCTCAGTTCAAAAGGAGTGCTGCTCCTTTGCCCAATGTAGTGTCACAATTTCGTATCAAGGCAGCATCAAAGCTGTCATCCATTTTGTGTTAATCTTTAGAGATGGCAAATCCAGGAATTTGGATTTTCTACTGTGTGGACAATAGTTCCCTCTCTAAATTAAGCCAGAACACATCCATGGTTTTATTGCAGAAAAACATCTTTATTCATTCCTACTTTATTTTATTAATGTGCTTGCATTGGTAGCATGTCTAGATTATGATTAAGGGATACAGTAACTTACTTGGTATGTCTACTTCTGCTGCTTCTTTGTTTCCTATTTAAAATATATCTTTTTTAAAAAAAAAAAGTATACAATTTACAGTTTGTTAGCATTGTTATGGATAAGTACTAAGTTTATTCTTGATGTAAAAATAAGGGATTTTTTTATTACTAAAATGGCATTTGGCACGAGCCTAAGTTATATATATACTTCCTCTGTAGCCGTAAAGTCAAATTCAAGCTTACCTTTCATCTTTATGAACTTTAGGGAAAATTCTAGCAAGAGGAGATCCATGACTTGGCTCTAAATATTTACAAAAATATCCATTAGCTAAGGGTCTGGTCTAGTACACCAAACTGCCTACAGACACACGTTCCTTTCCATTGTGGTACTGAACAGATTAATTGCGAAGAAAGGCGTTTCCCGCTGTTGTAAAATCACTGTATGAGGAACCCTCTTTCAATTTGGAAAAGTTCTAGGATAAATGGTACCTTCTTTGCTTCTCATCTTTACCACACTATGATTTCCTGGTGACTCTACAAATAACAAAATTAGATTTTTGTCCCCACTGATTCTTTCAGAAATAAATTTTGACAACAGTGGTAATCCTGATGTTCTGTCATCCTTGTAGCAATCTGATGAAAAATTGATACAAGGTTTGTTATCACTTTACTAGGCTACCATTACAGTCTTTAGTGGGATTCTCTCTCAGGTTAGATTTCTGGAGACTGCAATTATTTCAATATGATGCCAAGTTTTTAAGTAGAGCTAAATCTCTCACTGGGAAAATAGAGAGTTGGAAGCCTCATATCAATTACATGGCTTTTTATCAGGTTAGTCTCCACAGGTCAGTATTTACATTCAACAAGTTCTCTCTCCTTGTGTCCCAGACATTTCCCTGACCATCCAGCCAAAAAGTGCTTGTCATCCTATAATCATAGGCTGAAGACCATTTTTTTTTTTTGTATTTCCTTTGACAATACAGTTCAGGAAGGCTGAGCAAATATATCTTTTTCTTAAAGATACTGGCTCCAAAATAAAACCCAAATATGTTCCTTTATTTATAAAAGTAGTTCAGACAGTTAGATATCAAGGGCTTGTTGAATTGAGTGTGTTTTAGTATTTCATTAAGACCAAGCTGTTCCCTGACATACAGAGGAAAGTAAGTTTATGACCTTACGTTTGCAACTTTGAAAGGGCAAGAGGGGCAATTAAGTGCAGAATTTGGTTCACTGTATACAGCTGTCAAACTGGAACCATTAGGTTAGTTTCTCCTTGACACTCCCCTGTCCCCCTGGATGCACGTCGATTAAATTCAGTGGGTTCCAAAGCATCTTTAAAGAAAAAGTAATTTCTGTCTCCAGCACTTCTCTGTTGCACTTGAATTTCAAGAAATAATTGTATTTCATTTACTCCCTTAGCGGAATGTAAGATCTCTCTTGCACGTTTGCAGACATGTTGGTAAAGTTATATCAGTAGCTGCAAAATAACAATTATAAATGTGTTTCATATCTTGCACATTTTCCTTTCTTCTCAGGTATTATCGTTGCTTCCAGATACATTGCGATGACTTTTAATAGTGTAATAATGAAGTACGTACAACAGCCTGACACTGGTTCGCGTTTTCAAACCTAGAGACAAGTTTCCAAATGAAAAGCAATTTGCAATTTCACTTCACTTGTTAACTTCGCTTTGCCATTGCTTATCCCAGTGCTCAGACTTGAAAAGTTGCTTTCTTCTAAACACCTTGTAGAGTCTTGCAAATAACAGCTTTTGTATCCCCACTGCTGGCAAAGGCAGTCCTTGAAGAGAATAACTGGTACTGTATCTTGTGTAGGTGGGACTTTTAGCTGGGTTTTAAGGGAACCCCTGCAGTTGCCAGAATTATTTCTGAAGTTGTCTTTTATCACAGCGGGTGATAAGAGTGGTCGAAGGTAGAATGAGGAGAGACCTGGGAACAGTGGCAGAAGCAGGTATTGCAGCCTTCAAGTGGAGAGCTAAGTGGCTGGAGCTGGGGAAGCAGGAAGAAGTGTTCTCTCTCTCTCTATTGTGTTATTAAGGACTTGCCCCAGGGAAGGGGCCGCAGAATCAGGCAGAAGAGCACAGGTTTGAAACAACTCCTTAGGCTGGAACCTGGGGAAGGGGATGGCTACAGTTGGGATGTAGGGTGCAGGCATACACCACGTAGTCTTCATACGTCACCATAGCTGTGTGTAGGGCATGTCATGGCTGGTCATGCTGTACAGTAGCAGCTAAGGCATAGGCATGGCTGTTCAGGTGCAGGGCTGGGCTGTCTCACTGAGACATTTGTGATCTAGGGTTTCAGTTCCTTTCTTGAGTTTATAAAAAGCCCAATATAAATGCTGTGATCACCTAGAAAAAGAAAAAAAATAAAGACACTTCAGCTCCTAAATCATAAAAAATTGTCAGAAGATTTAGCCAGTGTTTATAGACTTCCAGTTACGCTTCTTTTTGCACAACCAGGTGTTACTTATAAAGTGATTTGAGATTTTAATAGTGATGAACTTTTGACATGATATAGAGGGGAAAAACTACTGCATATCCTTAAAAAGCCATCCTGTTTGCTGTGTGATTAGTAAGCTTCTTTATGGAAGACCAAAGATGATACTTGCAACTGTCTAAACTTTTCTTTTTTTTTCCTGGATGTAAACCACCACGAAAAAAAACTATGTATTTGTCTCTATTTTTTTGTTTGTTTATTGTGGGTGTTTTTTCTCTGTTATTAGTATGTTTTAAGAAAAAAATTGTTTGTTATGTTTGCAGCCTTAACATCTACATCAGAATTACTAGATAACCACTGCGACTTGGTATTTGCTGCTACCGAGGAAGGCATTTAGGAACTAAAATATTCCTGGGCGATGGGAATGTGTGACTTGGATTTAGATGCGATAATTTTTTTTTGTTTTCCAAACCTTCCAGTTACGCGCTTTGTTCCCACACAGCATGTAATATTAACCTATTGCAAAGTATAGGCAAAGAGGAGGGCAGCCCTCTCTGAAGGATGTGGGGAGAAAAAAATACAAATTTTAGAGTTAAGTCCCAAAGCCACAGAGGACATGTACAAAGAGGGTAAAACCAACAACAGTAACAGTCTTCTGGACTGATTCCAAACACTCAGAGCCAATATAAATGTGAAACCCAAATGGACCATTTGTAAATGGCTCATTTGCAAACTGCCAGGCCATTTATTATTCTTATTCTTATTTTTATTATTATTATTTAATAATTAATATTATTATTTACCATTTATTATTATCTTTGTTGGTTTAAGTCCTCTCAAAAAGCTCAGAAGTAATTTGAGAAATTTAGCAGTTGGTGGTTTTGTATGTGATCCCCATGAACATTCTGACTCAGATGAATCCTCTGTAGGACCAGAAGAAATCAGTGTACCATGTCCTTCTTTCTTTGCTGAGGCTAATGAATGCCATTAAAAATTAACTGCAGAGACCAAGAAACCGGAACTGTATAGAACAGCAATGCCAGAGATAGCATTTCAACTGGGGAGTGGCACAGTCCAAGTGACTGTTGGGAAGACTTTTGACAGCATTTTCCTTCAGAGTGTTGTGGGCTGCAGGCTAAGGCAGGCAGCGAGGCAAAATCTGTAGAAAGATCAATGTGATCAATGCTGGGCAGGTATGCTTATTTGCATATACATATTAATGTACTCTGATGCTTCAGGGAAGCTTTCTTCAATCAAAAACTATTTTAGTTCTTGAAGGCTTTGCCCTAAAATCAAAATTCAGCTTAAACACCTCGGTGCAAAAGCTTTTATATTTATATTTACAGATATACATACACAAATACAGATTTTTATTTTTTTTTTTAAAGCGTGACCACACTGTAATGCCTCACAAGTTTACTGCTCCTATTAGCGATTGTGTAAGACATTTCCCTTAATCATGAATAACCAAATGAAATAGATCCCTTTCTTGTTTCCCTTCTCACTGCAGAAGAGCAATGGTTATTTACCTGAGATACATAAATTCCTTACAAGCTTCCTTTCTGCAATCTGCTGAATTTCACTGTGAAGAGAAGTGCTAGTATTCTGTTCCTATATACCGAGACTCTTCAGGCCACTAATGCAGTCCATTTTTAAAGGTTAAATAATATTTGGACATCAACTTTAAGTTAATGGTGCTAGGGACACAGCATGACACAAATGTCAAAATCGAAAGCACTTGAAGGGTTAAAATATCCATAGATCAGGCTTGGTATGTACACATTCAGCAGAGAACTGAGAAAACAGCCTGTCCATTTTTACCTCTCCTTCTCTTATCCTTAGTTGCAGGGCTCACAGTTCTCCAAACAGGACTTTCTTTTCACGTTTTACTTCCCTACCTTGACAAGTTGAAGCACTAAAGCCACACGTGTCCTCCTGTGAGTTCTTGCCACGCTCGCTTCCAGAGCTCTTGGAGTCACAGAGGCCACAGGTGTGACATCTAAAAGCCTTTTGGGTTTAGAGTTTGAACTTGCAGGCTTATTATTTTTTAGCTTTATTGGGTTTAATTAGGTTTGATTGTAACAATCTTTGTAAAAGCAATTCAGGACAATAGCTTATAGTTCAAAGGTGCAGGGCCTTGGATAAGTGTGTTAAGCAAAGCTATTACAGGTAAAACTTCAGTTCCATCTCTACTTCCTCACCTTTCCTGTTCTCTATAATGCAATACACTTGGTGCCCCCCAGTGGTTTTATTATTGCTGCTTGTTAACACTCGCTTGGGAGAAAAGTACTTTCATCCAGACACGAATACAAAATCCTTCCAGAGTTTTGATTTGTGTTTTACTGAATATTCTCTGTTTTTCTTGTTTTCATTTCTTTCACATTCCTGAAAAATCCTTCAGTGCAAAAAGTAGGCATAAATACTTACTATAAAATCTACAGCACAAGTCCAGAACTTTCTTGCACAAACTGCTCACAGTAAGCAGAATCTTTAATTTTTCGGGGTGGTTTTTTTTTCAGTTTTTACACATATTCAATTCAGTTGGTGGTTACATACAGCTGAACACTTGTGAAATTCTCATTGAACGTGAGGGTTTTTTTATGGCTTTGATTTCCAAGACATAGTATGTGCAGTCTGCAGTTTTGCAGAGCTGTGTAAATACATGAGTTTGGTTAAGGGTCTAGAACATGAGGATCGGAGGAAACAGGCAAAGATCATTACAACACATATGCATGTTTCACATATGTTTTCCATGCATGTATGCATAAAAGTATCTGTATGTATACATGTACTTCTGGTCAATTTTCACAGCTGTAAACTCATGCTGTTTATGTTGGCAGAACATTCAAATGCTTTGGATAGGATTGGGCATTTTATTGGTCACATTCCTGACTAAAAGAGCTTTCAGTCTAATTTGAGAGAGAGAGGATAAATGGATGTAATAAACAGCAGAGAGGAAGTGGTAACAACAGCAAGACTAGCTGGTTGCATAGGGTACCAGTATGCCCAATATGAAGGTTTTAAAGCAATGTTTTGATTCAATATAAGCAATGCTTTTTTCTATTTTAAGAAATCAGCAAACATTAGAAAGCTATAATTAAGACTGCAAAGTGTGTTGGCTTTGTTTTGGTTTGGTTTTTGTAATTTCTGCTTTGCCTTGTTCTCGCCCTTTTGGAAAAAAATCCTGTGAGATGAAGCATTCCACATCCACTTTGGCCCAAAGTGAAATGTTTCAATTTCTTTTCTATCTGTCCTTGAAGTTGCAAAAACGGCAAAAAAGCAGGAAAAGACAAAAGCTTAGTTGTTTGTTTTGTAGAAATATTTGCAATCAGACATACATAAAAGCTAAGGAACTTTTAAACATCGTTTTATGATGTTGCTGATAATTTTTGATGTAGACTGGCTATTGCACGAAGACAAACTATAATTCTAATGCTGGTTGCTATTGTCACCTTATCTTTTTTTTGTGGGTTTTGGTTTGTTTTTTTTTGAGTAGTGAGCACTAAACTGATGATAGCCACTGAGAGGGGAACTTGATAAGGTACTGCAGGTACCTGATGAGGATATGTTTGGGTTTTTTTAACAAGTGCTTTTGAATTCACTTTCTTTTTGGAAGAAAAGAAAACATGGTGTGAGTATGCAAACATCACTGACTGATGTTAACACTTCCTAGCTGGTTGTTAGTATGCCTGTTGGTATTTTGCCTATTTGTTTGATTTTGGAAGAGCACTGGTTTCCTGTGCTTCAAAATAATTGGCTTGGTGTCCAATGTCACTTTTTTTCACCCTGTAACCTCTACAGAGGTTGGCTGAGATCTGCTATCCATTTTCTTGATTATACTGCCATTGCCTTTCTTTTCAATTGAACGTAAGCACCCAGGTCAGAAGAACGAGCGAGTTCTCCCCTTCTTCACAGTTATTCTCATATTAAGTGAACTATTCTAAAAAGTGTATCTTTCCAGCTTATTTTGCACTAGAATTGTGATAATTCTCTCTATGTGTATCAGTGCATCTCCCCCTTTCTGCATAATGTCTTTTGGACTCTTTAGCCATTCTCAGCCAAAACTGACAGTGGTAGAAAACCTGAAAAAGAATTATTACAATTATTTGCTATTAATATAGTATCATATAAAATAGCCCTGAAATGTTTCAATACAAAACAGGCTAGTACTGCCTAAGACAGACTGGGATACTAGTATAGTAATGGCTCAATATGGTCTCTAGAAGTCATAAACAGGATGTAGGTTAACATAAAAAGATGGCAATATGTGAATATTATCACATATCAGAAGAGGGAACAGCAAAAAGATAACGGATGGAAACAATTTAATTTGGCACATCTTTTCTCTTGATGAATCAAATTTATACAATGTAGATACCATCTTTCTCTTCTCAGCATGTCAGGCTGTCACATCAATTTGAAGATTTAGTCCTTCAGGATGAAAGATTTGAGGTCTGTGCAGAGGTTGTCTTGGGACTGGTGTGTTTTCGGATGAAGGTAAGGCAGCTAAGACCTCCTATTTCTTCTGACATGTTTTGTAGCAATATAATAACGCACCATTGAACATAGTCTTTGTAGCTAATGTGTTTTAAGGAAAGTAAAAGGGGGCCATGTAGATCAAAGCAGATTAAAGAAAGATGCATAAGACAATTTTGTTAAAAATTAATCAAATGCTGAAGACAATTCAAGCATATTAGGGTATGGAAATATATATTTAAAGCAAACAAAAGTCTACTCAGGCATACAAAATGACTGTTATATTCTATGCTTGTTGGGCTTTGATGAAGGTGATTCTTTTAATATATTTCCCTAGACATTTGTAGCTGATGTGTGAGTGTATGTGCATGTATAACATGTTTCTTGTCAAATTAATTTTACATATTTTTATACTTAATATCCAATTATATATATAAATAATGACTATCATGGATGAAGATTAGAGAAGTAAAGACTTTTTCCTTGTTTTCTTTAAAGAATACATTTTCATTTATAAAATCCTACAGTCAGACTGGGCAAATTGGAGCAAGATACGAGTAAGAACAGGTTGCATGGGAGACCAGCTTCCCAACTACCCTTGGCCCTGGTCTGCTTTTTTTGGCCGAACATGATCTTTTTTCCCCTCTTGGCCTTTTGTTCCCCACAATTTCTGTAAGTGCCAACTTCGTTGACGTAGAGACCTTGCTTGGCAGGAACTAAAAACTCACTCTGCACACAAAGCATAAGAGCTGGAGTAGTTGGGATGGCTCACTTGTTTAATTGGACATTAAAAGGGGATCAGTATCTAATTTTAGGTAAAGAGCTCATTTAATAGAGGAGCTTGCAACTAAAGCTTCTATAAAGGGCTGGATTGTGACACTGAATCTGAACACCATGCAATAATAATAACAGCATCGGTGTTCTCTAGTTCACATGATACCTAATGAGCTTTTAGCTTTTCTGAAGGCTCAAAAGCACATCTTGGCTCCTTCTGAGTAGTGTGGTATTACTTTCTCAGTGATTCAGTTTCCCCAGCTACCTGAGTTTGAAGCAATTGACTGAAGGAGCTAACGAATCTTGCACGCTAAGGTAATGGCAGCATAGGTTCTGGAATAGGAAAATGATTTTGTTTGAATTTATGTTGTTTAAAATAAACAATAAAATAAAAGAAAAAAAGTCAGTTGCTAGGGGATCAGACAAATTGCAGAATATGCAGTTTTTCCAGGAAGTAGAAAGATTAATATAATTTCTTTCCTAACAAGAACTTTTGAAAGATTTTGAGGAGTAGGTTCTGTGGCTTTTATTGCTCAATAACAAGGCATTGTTTGTAGTCTGCTCTCTCACCTGGAACAAGGAAGCACTAGTTCTGTGGGTCCAGAGCCAGCCTTTAGTCATTGCTCTACATTTACTTTAAAGGAACAGTGCTGGTGAAATAGAGCATACCAACACAGGAATTGTCACTTTTGATCAGACCAGTAGTTTGTCTACATCTGCTCTCCTGTCCCTGATGATCCAGAGGAAGAAATCTGATTTACAGGGAAAGACAGTTTTACAATGGAAGGTAAATATTGGATAACAAGCTAAGAAACTTTTGGACAAGTTGTAAAATACTGGTGTAATTCTGCTGAAACAGCAGTGTTTGCATCACTTGCCTTCCCAGTCCAAAAAAAAAAAAGAAAACAAAACTAACAAGTTTTTAAATGAAGAGCATTTTATAGTTATTTTTGTAGCTTTATTTGCTTTTTAAATCATCCTTTCAAATATTTTCCTGTGATTTCTGTAATTCACAGTAAAATGTATCTTAGGATATTTGTAACATTGTAGTTACAGTAGGACTAAGGGACAGGGGACTTTGACTGTAATGCTGCACAGCTGTAAAAGTACAAAATATTTTTCCTTTGTTCTTAAGAAATCCTTTTTTACTTTTTTGCTTAGCTATGACTTTTATTTTTTTTGCCTTTCACAATGTTGAGCAGACGGACTAATCTATGACTTTCATATTATAACTATTTCATCAAATGTGTCATGCCAAAGGGTTCATTTTTTACCTCCTTGTCATGTCTGCAGATGAATACAAGTCAAGCTAGTAATTTCTCCAAGGGAGTGAGAATATTCTCTTATTGAAGCTGACAGACTCAATCAGAGCTGGCTTCTCAACGCTCTGGGAGACGATTAGTCACTACTAACTTCAATTTGACGTGACACCTGAGTGTCGCAGCAGCCCCTCGGTGCAGCTGTGGGAATAGAACAGAAAAAAGATACATAAATCTTTCTCCTTCCTCTCCTCATCCCTGCCAAAGGCATTGACTTCACATCATATAACCACTTGTATTGCCTAAAATTCAGTGCTGTGCATTTCGTATTAAAGGCAAGGATCACCATTTTAATGATGGATTACCTTTGATAAGAAAGCGGTAGATCATTGTCACCAGTGACTGACCCATGATGGGTAGGGACTTGCAGAACACCAAAGTTGGTCCTTTTCCTAGTGAGTTGCAGAACTACCTCTAGAAGGCTAAAGCTAAGCCATGAATTTCAGGCTTCTGTCCACATTCCCTAGCACCTTGTGCTAAGTCAGAACAAGGTTTTGACCTGGGTTCAGCTCTAAGTCTAGCATCCAATAACATGAGAGTAATGATTATCCTCAGTGCCAATGGGAAACTGTCTCCCCTATGCTTTGTTTTTCCATGGGAAGGGCTAAGCAGGCAAGGCACAACTGCGCAGATTTGAGAGAACATGTTTTCTGACATGGATGTTTTCAAGAACTGTGATGCTACAGTAACAGAACTGCTGCTGAACAGATGGATTTGTCCGTTTGCCACTCTTACCGCAGTCAGAGCTTGGTGAGGGAACACGGTGGTAACAGTCCAGGTGCTCCCAGCATCTCTTGCCATTCTGCATTACCAGCAAGGTAAAGGCTGTACAATAGCTAAGATACTTTCTCAAAGAATAAAATGACAACACTGAAGATCAACATGGTATATCCTAAGCTACTATGGTCAACTGCCCAGCAAAGCTGAAGCCATCTCTCAGGCTGCCGACATAAAAGATAGGCAGATGCATTCTTTAATTTGAATAACAAAGAATGTCAGAGGTATGCAGCTAGAACTTCATCCCGTGCTGCTAAATCAGACAAAAATCACAAGAGTTTTGGGATCCCTTCTTTCCTCATTTTCATTTAAAGCAGTCTACTACTAGTTTTGAAAATCTGATGGCATCTCTTGTTTTATTCTCAAATGCTGACGGACATGAACTAGGGAAGCCATTGATTCAACATTAGCTGAACCTGCAAAAGAACCAGTACTCCTCCCTGCAGTCCTTTGTCTTTTGAGATTTGATATTAAGAGCCTACAGTTGCCCTAAGAACGAAGCACACTAGAAGGAGATAAAATTTAATACTGCATGCATATAGAGTCCCCCTGACCTTCTGCAAGTTCCTTAACATTTATATCTTTGTTTCCTGGAATGTGGAAGACTGTTTACTTCCAGTGGGAGGGTCAGTTTACCGCATTTTTTAAATCCAACCCCCAAAACCCACTCTGTAGAATTCTATGGTGGACACTTCCTATAGAATTTGAGGCAAATATTTTTTTTCAGGGTTTCTACTGATAATATGAAACTTAATTATGCCAGGGGTATATTACCTTAACCGTTTCTTAATTAAGAGTAAGATTTCCATCTTCATATTCAAAAGACTGTCATAGGAGCCAAGCTGAAGTGAAGACTGGAAGGTTTGTTTGACAAATGTGAGTATAGTTCATTACAAAACTTCCTCCCACATTTGTTTGATCAGATCTAACAAAAGTGGAATGAAATGGTTGCAGTAATGACTGCTTTGACATGAAACTACACAGCTCATGACCTTAGGTCACAAAAGGGCAGTCAGCTATCACAAATGCCCCAGTGTGAACACTACTTCTAAACCCCAGTTAATCCATAAATCTCTTGTGCTGTCATCTTTTTGTAGTCCTCTGATGACAAAGCTCTCAGAGATGAGAAACTGGCTGCATGTTACTCGTAGTACCTGGGCTTGACTGCTTGGTGGGACTTACATATTCCAAACTTGCTTCTGAAATTCATCACCATATCCATCGAATTACAATGATTTCAGGGTTCAAATGAATTGAACGAGGCACTTCTTAAAAGCATAAATGAGGCCAAGAAGATTCATCTGGTCCCGTGCCACCTGCGAGAGAAGTTTGTGCTACGTTTTGCTGTTTGCTCCCGCACAGTGGAATCCACCCACATCAAGTTTGCCTGGCAGCACATCTCACAGCTGGCAACTGATCTTCTGAAAACATGGGAGCAAAACCACCACCAGCAGTAACAGCAGTGAAGCAGCAGTGGGGAGGAGGTGATTGACTGGCTTTCTCTGTGTTGACAAGTTTTGTTTTAGGGGCAGGGGAGAAAGTCAAATTATGAAGGGAAAAAAAAAAATGCAAAACCTGTTGTTACATAGCCCAGCTGCAGTAGCAAAATCCTTGCCAGCAAGTTGTGTTGTAACCCTTCATCATTCCTTTTCTGCACTGTAGTTTCATCTTGCCTATTTCCAGGATGCACACAGCCATGGGGGCTCTAGCTGTCATTTCTTACCAGTTTGTAATCAAGAGCATTTAGTGAACCAGGCAGCGGAAATGGGAGGGTTAGTGCTCCCTACATTGTCCCTGTTAATCTCCAGCACACCTACCCCTTTCTTCACAATTAATATAACATTAAGAAAGAATCCAATATGGGGCAAGTCCAATGACCTGGTTATAACACTGCCCATGTCCTGTCCAAACAGGCAGGCACAACTCTTCTTGTCCTGCTCTGGGGTGCTGGCATGCCTGCTGGAGTGATTTTGTAAATCATAGAATCATAGAATGGTAGGGGTTGGAAGGGACCTCAGGAGATTATCTAGTCCAACCCCCCCTGCCAGAGCAGGATCTCCTAGGGCAGGCCACACAGGAACACATCCAGGCTGGTTTTGAAAGTCTCCAGAGAAGGAGACTCCATAACCATTCTGGGCAGCCTGTTCCAGCACCCACACAGTAAAGAAGTTTCTCCTCGTGTTGAGGTGGAACCTCCTCTGTTCTAGCTTGTACCTGTTATTTCTTGTCCTATTACCAAGCACCAGAGGAAAGAGACTGGCCCCTTCCACTTGACACCCACCCCTCAGATATTTATAGACATTAATAAGATCCCCTCTCATCCTCCTCTTCTCCACATTAAACAGCCACAGGTCTCTCAGCCTTTCCTCATAGGAGAGATATTCAAGTCCCTTAACCATCCTCATAGCTCTCCGTTGGACTCCTTCCAAATAGATCCCTGTCTCTCTTGAATTGGGGAGCCCAAAACTGGATACAGTATTCCAGGTGTGGTCTCACCAGGGCAGAGTAGAGAGGGAGGAGAACCTCCCTAGACCTGCTGGACACAGTTTTCTTAGTGCCTCCCAGGATACCGTTGGCCCTCTTGGCCACAAGGGCACATTGCTGTCCCATGGACACCTTACTGTCCACTAGGACTCCAAGGTCTTTCTCCATGGAGCAGTTTTCCAGCAGGATGACCCTTAATCTGTACTGGTGCCTGGTGTTACTCCTCCCCAGGTGCAGGACTCTACACTTGTCCTTACTGAACTTCATGAAGTTCACCTTTGCCCAGCTCCCTAGCCTGTCTAAATCTCACTGGATGGCAGCATAGCCTTCTGGCGTGTCTGCCACTCCCCTCAGTTTCACATCATCAGCGAACTTGCTGAACGTAGGACTTCAAGGATTCCTTCCATTACCAGCCACATCAGGGGGGAGGGAGCACTAAAGGAACAGTGACTGTCTCTATGGCAGGTTCTTTACTTTCTCCTAAAGGGTTTACTTTTAAAATAGACACTTTGTCAAATCTTAGCAAATAGGCTATGATGGCTCTTGGTTTTCACTTTGATCATTCATAATGAGGCCTCTTAAACACTCGTTCTTAACAGTTTTGTCAAAAGTTGTGTGCTACCTGGTATTCTGTATTTTTAACCAAGTTATTATAAGCAGTAATTACTTGAAAATAATCTGCAAGCTATGTTCTGTCAAACAGAGTTGTAAATTCTCTTTATGGCTACCACTCCACTTACTTTGTTCTGTAATAAATCTTTGACTAAATGTGCCAAGAAATGGGATGGCAAAAATGTTGCTCTTTGTTCTCAAACTAGCTAACAAACAAGGTAACAAATTGCCATGAAAACAGAAATTAAGAGAGCTAACCCCCAAAATATCTTGTGGTGCCCCCATCAGTGATTTTTTTCCATTGATAGTGATGCGTGGAATATGAAAATAATGGAAAACTATTAGCCTTCAGAGAAAGTCAAAAAATGTTGTACTTGACACAAACCGTTGGTATGTCATCCTGTCGAAGGCAGCTAAAGAGGTGAAATGAAAGCCAGAAACCCTATCTGACTTTAAAAGTACTTCTGCCATTTTGAAAATAAATTCCAGTTATTTCTATGTAAGAACAAGCTAAAGAGCTGCACCAAGAAAAAGAATCTGTAGGATTCATTTCGACATTTGCATTTGTTTTAATCTTTTCCTTTTGCTGTGTGCATTAACGTCTGAAGCATTTGAACAGCTTGCACAATTATTCAGCTTTCTTCCTCCATCCCTTGCAAGTATAATTCCTACATTTGGGAAGTTTCAAGTAGACCATGAAACATGCACCAGGACAGTTAAATTGGCACAGAGTTTGCTTCTCCCATTGTCTTTCCAGAAGAGATTAAAGAAGTTGACTATGGACCAGGTAGATTTTTTTTCTGGTGATTCCTAATCACCTCAATGCTGTGTTACAAACTGGGGAAGGATTAGTATTAATGTGGGTGCAAGTGGCACACAAGAGATGCGCACGAATCCTGAGACTTAGGAAAAAACTGACCAAGCTCTGCGTTTCCTGCAGGTCAAACTGCGTGACTAGGGGAGGTGATGGCCTGCCACCCTTCTGTAAGGCTAGCCAGTGGCTCTCTTATCCACCCAGATGGAAAAGCTGATTAATATTTCTTCAAGGAATTGATTTCCCAGGTAACAGATGAAGCAAGGAATGACAAATTAATCTGGCAAAAACAAGTAATGTTCGAGCAGGTGACTGAGCCATTCCACAAAACGCTATTCTCAGCTACAGTATCAGAAATTTTGAATATGAAATCAAGCTTTTTCATTTGGAATATGAAATCAAGCTTTTCTGTAGGAGCACGAGGCAATACTGTAGACTGAAGAGAGAGGAAAAGGCTGGCAGTTGTATCCTTTCTCTGTTACTAGGGGTTTTTTTAAAACAATATTATTCAGTTCTCATGACTTGGGAAACACTATTCATCTGTAGCACATATGGCCCACACTGAAGCAATTTTACAGCTTTTGTATTACGAAAACACTAGAATATAAGAACCAGAGAAGAATTACACCTTCTCTATGAGACAGACCAGTGTTTTGTATGTGAGCTATACAAACAGGTCTGCCCAGGAAAAAAAAAACAAAGCGATCAGATTCTGGTCAAAGCAACCATAGAGTAAATCCAGGGTAATTCCACTGAAATGAAATGGAGTTGCTTTGGGCTTATGTGACTATAATGGAAAATAAAATCTAAGTAAGTATGGGAAAAGAAATGCATGTGGTAAGGCAACACTAGACTGAACATAAGAGGATTTTAGTGGAAATCCTCACCATGGAGACCAGAGCAGAGGTGGATGATGCACTCCTGTATGAGCCTCAAACTGCCGTAGAACAGGGATGCGGGCAGGATACACATCCAAACCCAGGAGAGGTGAAATGTTCCCAACAGCCTAGAATTAGACATAGGTCCCTCTAGACGTTTGTGGGAAAATGTTGCCAAAACTGACATTCAGTTAAACACTTTTCAGCATACGGGTATCAATTTTTGAAGAGATTGTTATCCAGATACCAAAACTCCTTTTGGCAAAGGATTTAGGATAAGGGTTGATTTAAATACTATAAATGCAGTAAAATTTAATTTATTTTTAAAGAAGTGATCTAAGGAAATCTTCTAATAACCAGCAGCAACAAGACCCATGGAATTACATTTTCCCATGGCCAGCCCAATACAGAAATCTGAAGTTCGCAGTTCTAGTTTTTCTGAAATTATGATTTGAATATGTAATTGGTGAAGGCCTTCTTAGTATTCAGTCTCTCGTACCCTCTTTTCCCCGTGTAATTCTTTCATAGACTATTAATGTTAGGTCACCTGAAAATGAAGCTGGGCTATGTAATCAACTCAGGAACAAAAGCATTGAACATTCTGAAAGAAGAGCATAACTGCTGTTTCTGTTCTGTAGCTTTGCAACATATCTGTAAGTGAGAAATACTCTATTTATTAGTTAACATGTGACCCTGGATTTACTGTGCCTTGTGTGCAAAAGCTAATACAGTCTGTGCCAATTCATGATGTTTGATGTTAAAGGTAATTACAAAATCTCAGAATTGTACTGTAGTAGAATATCCATATGCCAAGGGAGACAGTGCGGCTGCTGGAGAAGGAGGGAAAAAGTAACTTTTCAGTAACCATACATATTTTATTTAAATCTAGTAGAGCGCTAGTACAATACTTACATTCTTAATAATTGTGGTGGTTTGACCAAGGCTGGGAGCCAGGTGCCCACCGAGCCGCTCTATCACTCCCCACCGCCTTCCTCTCAGCTGGACCAGGGGGAGAAAATAAGATGAAACTCAGGTTAAGACAAAGGCAGTTTAATGAAAAGCGAAGCGAGGCCGTGCATGGAAGTAAAAGAAAAAAAGGAGTTATTCTCTACTTCCCATCAGCAGGCCATGTCTGGCCTGTATGGGGATGCAGGGCTCCAATAGGCCTGGCAGTTGCTCTCAAGCACAAACTGATCCCTTCCCCCGCCCCCATTTTTCTAGCTTTTCTAGTTTATCTAGTTGAGCTGACTTCATATGGTATGGAATATCCCTTTGGTCAGTTTGGGTCAGCGGTCCCAGTTGTGTCCCTTCCCCAGATCTTGTCCACTCCATCCCACTGGGGGAAATGTTGAAAACCAGCCTCGTTGCTGTGTGAGCCCTGCTCAGCAGCAGCCACAACACCGGTGTGTTATCAACACCTTTCTAGCTCTCAGTACAAAGCCCAGTGCTAGGGGCTCTGCTCTGGGGAAAATTAACTCCAGCTCAGTCTGACCCAATATTTGTTATAAATTTATTTTATTACAGGTGGTGAAATATTGAAAAGATACGTATTTATGAAAGTATTGCTAATATATTCTACTCTGAACTGCATTCTAATTATTACATTTCTGATTTTCTCTTGCATTTCCATATAAGATTTTCCTCCTGGTGGTTGTTTTCGTTGTTATTGTTGTTGTCTCCTGTAAGGATACCATATTTGTAAGTAGTACTCACATTGCAGTTGCCTTACAACAGCATTCTAAACCTTGAGACTTGGGTAATCTTGAACTGCTCAAAG
>VWZK01009849.1:566-20985 GCA_013396935.1 Baryphthengus martii | reverse complement strand
TGAAGAATGACTCTGTCCACCTATGCATTTGGCTGTCTCTTGGGGAAAAATTAGTGAGACTGTGAGAATCACTATTGGGTGTTAGAG
Source organism: Baryphthengus martii (assembly GCA_013396935.1). Lineage (NCBI taxonomy): Eukaryota > Metazoa > Chordata > Aves > Coraciiformes > Momotidae > Baryphthengus > Baryphthengus martii. Next base: position 20,898 of record VWZK01009849.1, on the reverse strand, counting down.
TAGAGGGAGAATATGACATTAGAAGATACTTAAGAAGAAAAATCAAACAAAATTTAAGCTAGCCCCCACTGTTCACTTGTTCTGACCTTCCCTCAATGCTGTGAAACTTTTAGGAGGTGGTGGCAAACATGAGATCTTATATTCTGACTGATATAAATTGGTGGAAATATTTCATGGGAGCAAATGCCTGCTGTTAAACTTTTTCTGAACTTAGCTTTTATGTTTCATAAGGTGATTTTGATTCAACAGCTACAAAAATGTTAGGTGCACAGTGACATACTTTGTACATTGTTTAGTAGTTTAGAGAAAAGAAAAAAGGCTGCGGCCTTCCATCTCCTGTTCACCTGTTGTTTAACTGCAGCTGGATTACAGTGGGAATTTGCACCTCTTTCGGTAGGAACAAGATGGACTTGTCGTGGTGCAAAAGTTGACAGTAATTTTTCAGAGGAAGTTTTATTTTTAATTGGCTTCCTATGTAAAGGCACTGCATTTGCAGATGAAAGATACGTTTTGACTTTTCTAAACAGCTCTAGAAAATTGGTCTCGAGTCCAAAAATATCCCAAGCAAAACAATTTATCTCCTTATTGATTGTCTATGTTACACCTCCTGCCATAGTCATGCTGTGCTCTCTGTTCCTAACACTGATGCAGGACTTTTTGAAGGTAAACAGAGAGGACCTCCACACACCCTGGAGGTGTGTCTCCACGATCTGGTACGGACGTTACACCTACACCTTAATCTGCACTCACACCAAACCTGGAGCTGATTGAGAAGATTGCAAGTTGACTCGTATTCTGTTGGAAGGTGCACAAAATATAGAGCTCCACTTTAACAGTTCTTGTTTTAAGTGTTCGTTGGCTGGAATGCCCCAGTACATACTGAAGTTAAGATAAATTAGAATTTGATGTATTTTGGTCATGTCATGTATTAGATGTCTCTCCCATAGGGACAGATGAGAAGATCTGAATTACTTTGTGAAGAGCTTTCTGCAAACCCTATTGAGACAGAGGTAGGTTTCTTGTAATTTTGCTTGTGCCTCTGTTTCTTCTGAAGTCATGAATACTGACATTACTAGAACTATCTCTGCACAGAATGCCTTGCAGAGAAAGGCTTCTTTCAAAATACATCATAAACATGAGCATATCTTTTCAAGTCTAGCAAAATGTTCATTCCTAGCCAAATGTCTTCTTTTCTGTTTCTTTGAGTAAAAAAATTACTGAAGGAATTTAAATTCCACTTTCTGAAACTGAGAAACAAGCATTGCTTTAAACTTGCAAGAGCTTTGTTTCTCTAAAATGCCAAATGGGGACAGCTTATTACATTCTAAATGGAATAAATAATTTTGAACATTTGCTAATGAATCTGTAAATATTTCCCTAATCTGAAAGCTTACTACATTCAGGCTTATTCATTGCACTTTTACGTCCCCTCAGAGACTTTGCATATAGTTTTATTTGTTAGCTTCATTGTTTCATTTTTATTACCATCACTGTAATAACCTTCATCATTCTGACAGTGATGTATAATCTGTACCCCTTTGCACGGTGCTGTATTCTGTCAAATAAGAGTGAAAGCACTAGTGATTTCATTTAACAAGGCCAGTTTTTGTTTGGCCATCTGCTACCATTCTTTGCAGTCTACTTACCTCCCCAGGAGACCTCTGGTTAGAAGCAAACTCTTTTTTTTTTTTTTTTTTTTCTTTTTCCCTTTCCCTTCTTCTTTTCTTGCTTTGAACAAGGAGGAAAAGAGAACCTCAGTCTAAATGGCTTTGCACCACAAAGCTGGTTGCTTTTTGAAAATGGTGAAGTGTCCAGACTGGCTAAGTAGCTTACAAGGTCTCCTGTGCTCTTTCTATCAATTAAAGTAGTGTTTTCAATATCTTCATGAGTAAGTCTTTAGGAAAGGGGGAAAGCAGTCAAAGCAAATAGCTGTGAAATGCGTTTTGTAACAGTAGATATTTCGTATGTGTTTCAGTGTCGGTGATGGAAACCCCCACCCAGAGCAGCGTGCACCTGAGTGACTGGCAGAAAAGTTACTTTGCTATCACCTCTGGCACCTGCACACCCGGACAGAAGGCAGATGAATACCGTGCCAAAATCCTGCGTATTCAATATGCATGGGCAAACTCTGAGATCTCTCAGATCTGTGCTGCCAACCTGTTTAAAAAATACGCAGAGAAATACTCAGCAATTATTGACTCTGACAACATAGAGACTGGCTTGAATAACTATGCTGAAAACATTTTGACTTTGGCAAAGTGTCAGCAAAATGACAGTGACAAGTGGCAATCCGCCCTGACAACAGATAATGTGTTTGAGTTAAAGTGTGTGCAAGAGAGGATGCAGGCTGGCAAAAATATCCAGGGCGCTCAGATGGCACCAGCAGATGCCTGTGTACTGACTGATAAAGGGGTCACTGCACCTGCCGCTCCACGTTCTAAACTCAGTGTCTTCAGCAGTGCTGGAGAGACTGAGCTCTCTGCTGGCTCAGCAAAATGTGCAAATCAAGGAGGATCAGATCTCCTCGAGCATCCCTCATCTTCAAAGTCTCTTCAAAGCAGTGTGCCTCCTGTGACCGAAACTTCGGATACATTTCCTGCCTCCTCAGCCTGCTCAAACGAGCAGGTTCGTGCAGGTTTCCAGGCAACTCCGCTATTTGGAAGTAAAGAAACAACGAGTAGTAGTTCTCTGAAAATGTCAGGTAACTGTCGTGATGGACAAAATGTATCTCTTTCTTTTCAGTCAGCGGTACCTGCATGGTCCGCAAGTTCTGGGAAAAGAAAAGCGTTTTATAGTCTGGCTGATGAAGGGAGCACGGTGATTCCGAGCCTTCCTCCAGGCCAGGCTGCTGTTAGTACAGAAACAAGTAGTTTTTCAGGGTATAGAAACAGAAACGAAGAGAGCGGCATTCCTGGTTTTAGAACTGCAAAAGAACAGCTGTGGGTGGATCAGCAAAAGAAGTCTCAGAGCGTACCCCAGCGTGCACCAGTCTCATCATATGGAGGTGTAAAGAAATCACTGGGTGCAGGCAGATCTCGGGGTCCATTTGGCAAGTTTGTTCCTCCAGTTCCAAAACAAGACGGAAATGAGAACGGGGGAGCGCAGTGTAAGCCTCATTTAAGAGGAGGAACGGATCCATTGCTGCCTGTAGATGAACGACTGAAAAACATAGAACCAAAAATGGTTGAACTCATTATGCATGAGATCGTGGACCATGGGCCTCCTGTCAACTGGGATGACATTGCTGGAGTTGAATTTGCTAAAGCTACTATCAAAGAAATTGTAGTCTGGCCTATGCTGAGGCCAGACATCTTCACTGGGTTACGTGGTCCTCCGAAAGGAATTCTTCTCTTTGGCCCCCCTGGGACTGGCAAGACTCTCATTGGCAAGTGCATCGCCTGCCAGTCTGGAGCGACTTTTTTTAGCATCAGTGCCTCTTCTCTGACTTCCAAATGGGTAGGAGAGGGGGAGAAGATGGTCCGCGCGCTGTTTGCTGTGGCACGATGTCAACAGCCCGCGGTGATTTTCATTGATGAAATTGATTCTCTGTTGTCTCAGCGTGGAGATGGGGAGCACGAGTCATCGAGAAGAATCAAAACTGAATTTCTGGTCCAGTTAGACGGAGCAACAACCTCCTCTGAAGATCGTATTCTAGTGGTTGGAGCAACAAATCGACCCCAAGAAATTGATGAAGCTGCCCGAAGGAGACTAGTGAAGAGACTGTACATTCCTCTGCCAGAAGCCTCAGCTAGAAAGCAGATTGTTACTCGTCTGATGTCAAAGGAGCACTGCTCTCTAAATGAAGAGGAAATTGAACTCATAGTTAAGAAATCAAATGGATTTTCCGGGGCAGACATGACTCAGCTCTGTCGAGAAGCTTCTCTGGGCCCTATCCGCAGTCTTCAGTCCGTGGACATCGCAACCGTCATGCCGGACCAAGTACGGCCGATTGCTTTTCTGGACTTTGAGAGTGCCTTCAGAACCGTGCGGCCCAGCGTCTCCTCAAAGGACTTAGAGTTATATGAAACCTGGAACCGGACATTCGGCTGTGGTAGATAGTTGCATCCTAGCCATTTGCAAAAATATTTCTTTAGCATGGTCCCATATTAAACCCATGACAATTTAGAGTGTTTGCACTTCTTTTTGCTTCTGTCTTTGAAATAAATCTTATCTTATGCAGGCATATGTCTAGGCCCTGGCTTGACGTTTCGCCAACTGAAAAGACTCTGAGAAACTGCTCATCCAGGGGGAATTGCTGAACACAAGTAACAGTGTGAGAAGCTGACAAAAACGATTTGTAGCTGCTGTGAAAGATGGATGAATTTTGCTGATGTTCAAGGGGAGGGTGGTCAAACCTCACATGTTATTGAAGGGAGTGTTAAGGGGAGTCTTGTAAGGCCCACTGTGCCGTATCAGTAATACCATGCAGGGCTGAGAGCACCCAGGGAATGTTATCAGAAATACTGAGTTTGGGTAGGGGTGCAGCAAAACCGTGACTGATGGAGGAAAGTACTTAGGGGTCATATTGTTTGGGAGAAGACAGGAGCAGAGGAAGGAAAGGATCGAAGTCGGTGTGGGAAAAACACGCATAGAAAAGCAGAAGCAGGGATAAAAGGAGGTGGTCTCACATAAGCAGTGCTCTCGTCTTGCTGAGCTCCATGCCACATCACTGCAGTCCATCACAGCTTCTTTTTAAAGACTTTTTCTGATGGTTTTCTGTTTGACTTTGCTTTCTGTGCTGCATCCGCATGTGTGGGTGTGTTACCAGAAGGTCTGGGTACTTGCAACTGAAGTGCTTCCATGTGAGGTGTGCTGGTAAAGGCACTGCTCGCTCTGCACCTTCGTCTCTGCGGCTGTGTTTGTGTGTATCTGCTGATTTGGATCAGGGGCACAGCCTCGCTCCTGGCTGGACCCACAAGCAAAACCAGCATCCGTCAAACCGAGATGGGAGAATGTGAGTTCACCCCCTTGGGCTCTAGTGGCCAGGAAGGAGAAATTCATCATCCCAGTGTCAACTGGATCCTACCGCTCCTTAAAATCAATGGTAAAATTCCTAGCTAGCTTCTTTGTGGTGTTCTTAGCTGAAGTCTGAAAGAAATGCGCAGTCCTCTGTTCACATGACCTGACCTTGCCCACTGGCTGAGCACGCTGTGCTCATCTGTGTATCTGAATGTTCATATTTTAATGGAAATGGCTCTACTAAAAAGACCAGTGAGAATGTATGTGCTAGTAGAGGATAAAGACAACAAGGACTGGGAGGGAAATGCTGTGCCACTGTGTTTATCTGCTGCAAAGTGTAACTTGGGAAAGATAAAAGATAGAACCACAGCACCAGACAGGAGTATGCTTCCTCCTACTTCTTCGGTTATTCGTTACTTTGCAGGCTCTTGAATTCCATGGGTATGCTTTTATTTTAGAAAACACGTAGAAGTAGTGAAAAGGAACACGAGGTAAAGTTTGTTCTTTTTCAGTAATGATGCAGGTAATATGACTATCTCTTCAGCCATCTAGCAATAGCCAGGCTGTGCTGCAGGACTCAAAAGTCAGCAAGACTTCCGATATTAGCCCAATATGTATTTCATCACCTGCTATAACAGTGCAACCAAACAAGAGATTAGATCGCCGGCAAGATAATTTCACAAAATGTGGAAAATTGCACAGAAGCAAGGCACGGTTGTAATTGAAGGGAAATGGTGCAGATAAATCCTCTTTAATGGATCTGCTTAGTGTATGCAGAAACCTATGTGCTTCATTATTTATTCTTCTTGGCTGGCTGAATTTTGTAAGAAGAAATGCAGGACTCTCCTCTGGTTTTGTGGTTCAGTAACGTTTAGTGCACAATCTCTTGGTTTCTCTTAAGTAAAGGTAAATAATTGCAGTCCTGGAAAAGTGAGGTCTTATTAATAATCAAGGCAATTCAGACTCTTCATTTTCTCGATGCATCTTGTATTTGAGTTAGCTAAATTCTCTCAGAGCAGTATGAAATCCCCCGATGAATTTCCATTTTTAGAAAGTTGCCAACACAAGAAGGTAGAAAGCTGATGAAGCAGCAGCAGTGATCATCATCGGCTCATGGCAAGTGCATGAAAACCAGGCTGGCCTCTAAGAGCGTTATTAAGATTGTCCTATTGAAATAAGGCAACTTCTGACAGAAGTTATGGAACTACTCCCAAACCAACATGCCTGTGGGAAAAAACCACCAAGCAAGCACAGAAACCCCCATTTTTCCTATTGAAATTACAATTTTGATGGCAATGAGAGATTGGTCTTGGTGAGCACTTATATTTACAGAGACTTAGAATATTCTTTGAACTGTAGATATACTGTCTTACCCTGTTCTTACTGCTTACAGCTGTGGGGAAATAGTCAATCACCCCCTTTGTAGCAGGTACTTAAAAGACTTGAGATCTGTGTCGTTTGGCATTACAATACTACCTAGACTCTTCCACTCTTTGTAATAATGTCACGTTGATTAGACTTCTGATCACTTCTGTGGGCTCACATCACTCCTGCATTGCGATACATCAAATAGGACAGTGCTCCTCAGTGATAAAGGGATGAAAGTGAAGCAGAGCAGAAGGACTGGACGTGGGTGCCAGTGGAAGCTAGGTGAGCTTTTCACTGGGACATAGGGCTTGCTTGTTTTCGGTTTGGAGGTCGTTTACAGCAAAGTTGTTCTGAACATCGTGGTTTCAACAGCAGACTTACATGGTCCAGCCTCCCTCTTTGCTGCTTAAGTCGCTATTGAAAACAGTGACATTGCTGCAGGAAAGACCCATGTGAAATCTTTGATATGACCTCGCCATTTGTCTGTAACTGCACTTCATATGATTTTAGAATGAACTGTGCACTGGTGTTAGAATAATTCAATAATTTCTATCTTCAGAAAATATTGTGCAAGAGTTGTAAGAGACTCACAGAAGGTATGTCCTGTATTCATATTCCCATATTGCCAAGGCACATCACCTGCTCTAGAGGAATATTAGATTGTTTTCTGGTGGCAGAGGAAGATGCAGCAGGAAGCAAAAGGCAATATTGTCTCTTTCAGAAGCTGAGGTTTGAGGAAAGTGAATGACGGCTGAAAAAGGGAGGGATGCTTGAAAAGATCCCAAATCCGCTTTTTGTCTGGCAGAGGGATGATGCAATGCCTCCTCGCTGTAGGTTACTGGGGAAAGGGGAACCGTTGCCATTTCTCCACCCAGGCATGACTGGAGTCGTTAGCTGTGCAGGGAGGACGGAACCAGAAAAGGGGAACCTTCAGCTGCACAAACTTAAGCAGGGGCAAGGCTGCTGCTGTTGTGGGTCTGGTTGTATCATCACAACCATGTAGTTCATCCAAGTGTGCACCTTAGTTGGTCTCAGATTCCCTAACAACACCTTTAGCCTAAGGGTGCCCCTCTGTTTGAGTTGAGTTAGTTTGTACACTTCATGGGTAGGGTGATATCTTGTGTTCTGTGGTACTTCTGAACATGCCACACTCCTTTGGCTACTGGTGTAGGCAGCACAATACAGCTGGAAATACAGCTGGGCTGTTTTGAGGCTTTTCACCAAAGCCATGAAAGAAGAGCTTGTAGAAGCTAAGCCTTTCCTCAAATTGTGCCAATAGAAGATTCCTATTCCAGTTTAGTTTGCCTACTTTTGGAACTGGAATACTGCAATCTGAAATTCTCACTGCACTTTGTGAGGTAGAAACACCTGAAACTGAAATGAACCTGCATGAAAGGATCTGCTAATGTTTTGCTTTGAAAAATATCCATCTAGAATGCTGATGTATGCACAGTCAGAAAAAAGGCGCTTTTTTTTAAGAAGTATTGTTTTTTAGAAATTCAAGACAATGGCTTGTGAAAATTCCAGCCTAATTCTTACAGATTTTGAGTTCTGTACTGCGGGTTAAAATGTAATGAGAGATGAAATCACTTAGGTTTCTGCTTTTAAATGTAGGGGAGCTTCTGTAATTTTTATTTTTATTTTTTATTTTTTTACTCTGTTTACTGATATTAGTAAAGCTGTCTTGATAACTTTTTATCTACAGCTAGAGGAAAGGATCTTTCTGTCAGTTGGGATGGTCCTTCCACCTAAACCTGTTACACAAAGTCATTTTGATTAATAGGCATCACTGGTTAGAAATATTACTCAGTGGTGGTTAAAACCTACAAGCCCTCTTCCAAATTTTAATTTTGTGCCAGTTACAACTAGTGCCAGCTTATCCTAGCGGATCTGATGTAATCAATGAAATGTTTTACAGGAGTTGTCATCAAATAGCTTGTGCCCATACACTTAATTCAATATGCTGAAGAAGGAGAACTTCGGCCTTCATCATTCTTTTACCTACAGATTTTTTTTTTTTCCAAATAGGAAAAGAAAAAAAAATAGTAAGAGGTGTGAGATATTGACATTGGGAGCTTGAATGCTCTTGATATACTGTATTTCTTGCATACTGATTATTTGTGCTACAGAATGGATATAGTTATATTTTATGTTATAGTGAAGAATATAGCAATTATAGAGACCCCTGATTTTTCTTAAATTATGTGTTGTTTTTTTTTCCAGAGAGAGCATGAACTCTGGAAGCTGGTTTCTGCAAACTATTCTGGTCCCAACTACTTCTAGAAAAAGAAAGGTCGCAAAGGTCACAGAAAGTCTGGGCTGATCTAGCTAACCGGAGAGAAGGAAGAGGTAGAAAATAAATACACTTGTAGTGACAAGCGAGGAGGTAATAGGTAATTTGTTCCCACATTCTTTGATTAGTCTGTTATTTTCTGAACATCTCTTGTGATTTTTTTCAGTGATTTTAATGATAAATTTAAGACATTCCACCCTGCTTAATGTGGTGTCTTACTGTCATACGACAGTGAGTCTTAGAGTTGACTGAAAAAAGTTAAATGTGATAATTGTGATAGCAGGAGTCATTCCAAAACCAGAAGTTTTACACTAAAAAAAAAAAATGCAAGAGAACTGAAGATCAGATTTTAAGAAATTTTTGCTCTTGTCTGCTAAAAAATATATACTAATGTTCTGTCTGTAAATGTCTCAGAAGGAACAAACTTGAGCATGCTGGGGACTACTCCATTGGAGTTTCATTCATGAAAACTATTTCTCATGTGCTTGTACAACTCCCCAAATAGTTACAATAGTACAACCCTCTCTAGTAACCCTGAAGTATGGCTGATTTATAAAGGGTTATTACCTTTTATCTGTGATACATAATCCCCACACAAAATAAGAGTTTTAGTGCCCTTACAGCAGTGGAAAAGGAGCGGCGCCTTATTTGTACTGCCTTTGTCTGTAGGTGAGTCCTAATATCCTGGATACAACGGCCTGCGGATGCAGGTGACAATGGTGCTACTGCTTCTCATCATCCACAGGCTGGGAATGTCTTTCCCCCAGTGCTGTCAGCAGGAAAAAATTGTGTGATGGGATACGTCAGCCAGATGAGCTCAAATGCTTTTGCTAGATGTGCATTTAGGATACACTTAGCAAGAATAAAAGATGCCTTGCTCGGTCTATCCTATACAAAGCTTAGAAATTTATGGAGAAAAAATTATCCACAACAAGTCCACTCCATTTCTAGTAAGAGTGGTGTTTTCAAGGGAAAGTAGCACTTCTGTAGTGTTGACTTGCTCTTTTTTATAGTCTGCCACCAGATGGAGATCTTTTCACGACAAAGTCCACTCAATTTTTGCTGGAAAGCCTGAGAGTAGTCAGAGTTATGTTTCCTTGTTTTGTCACTTAAAATCATCCAGTATTAATGACTTGTTACTGGCATTTTGTTAAGGATTATTGTTGATTGGTTGGTTGGACTTCAGTTTTTAATATTTTTTTGGAGGGAGCTATGACATCTCTAGAACTTCCTATTCAACAAATACAGGATTTTTAAAGATTAAATTTACCTTGTGTTTCAGGCTGTAATATTACAATAGGGTTGGGAAGAGGCCAAAATCCTGATCGAGTACATTTGTGTTCAAACGAATCCTCAATCTTAGGAATTTTAACAGCAGAGTAAATGAGCAGATAAAAGCAGTCTCCCAGGATGAAGAGCCTGAAAGTGCATTGAAATGTAGCTATGAAACAGGTAGGTGACAGGAGCTGAGTCAATTCAACAGCCTCAATTCATTTGAATTTTGGCTGATAGGAGATGGCATTTGTTGCTGTCTTTGTGTTGCTTCAAAAGTAAAAATCATTAGTGTTATCGTAATAGGACCGAACATCTGGCACCACACTTACCCTAGTGGTGCAGGGCCCTTCTCCTGACCCATCTGACAGAAGTCCCCGGAGATGGAACTCCTACGTGGTGAGTAATTAGTTAACTTTCTGGGTAATCCCTTTGCTAATGTTGGACTGAGCTGTTTGGGCAGTGGAAGGCATGCCCGGCAGTGGTTGGTGTCGTAGATAGTTTTTGTGACTGAAGAAACCACTCAGCTAATTTCTACAGAGAAAGAGTTCTCCAGAGCTGCTGAAGACTTCAATCCTTTTAACACATTTCATCTGAAAATTGCTGATGCCATCCAGGATCATTAAAACAAACATACGTATTTAGATATAGGTGGCAAATACGGCTCTATATTCCTAAGTCCTACAGTTTTCTCACTTCCCTGCTTTGTGGGTCAGATGCTTTGCAGCCAATTTACATCAATTCCTGGCACTGTTTTTAAAGGAAGCAAGGGGGAACAGCCCGAAGTCTCACTTTCTGCCAACAACAGGAAGCGTGCGCTCTTTGAGTCAGGCAGCTCGTTTCAGCCTTGCCTTTTGTTGAACCAACAAATTACTGGGCTACAGATTTGGTGTTCAACATGGTGACAACCCCGCTGCAATTCCCTCTTCTAAAGAGATCTTTGGCTTTAAAGGCCAATCATCTGAGGGGCGAGAGAGGACAAGGTGATAGCGTCTCTCTCTTGTTCTGTCCTGTGGGTCTGAAGGTGCTGCTACTGAAATCTTGCTCGAGGTGGCTACCGGAGGAGTCTCCTGCTGGTGTCTGGGATGATGCCACGTAACACTTATTGAATGGGAGAGGTGCAGTCTTGGATCCTCTGCTGGATTTTTGTGTCTAAAGCAGGCTCAGATGCTCTGTGGGGTCCGGGAATTTGTTATGTAGTTTCTCAAGACTTCCATAAGTCGTTCCCAAATCCCTATTTTAGTTTTTCCTGATCATTGTTAAAATTGAAAGTACTATGAGGCTACCCTAAAAAATATATAGATAAAAATCCCTTCTCTTAAATATACACCTTTGAAGGAGCTGCTTCCAGGCCCACTTTTTGTATGCTTATTGTACATGGCATTTGTACCATTGCCTTTTTTTTTCTTATCACTGCAATAAATTTTTTTAGAAATCTAACTGCAAAAGCCAGTGAATTTTGAATCTACCTTTGTTCTTGCCAGTGTTTTCCTGATGCAGAGGCAGGCTTAGTGTAAAGAAGTCAAGAATAAGCAAAGTGCAATTTTCTGCAGAAATTATTTTTTGTATTTTATATCACAGAATGTTAGGGATTGGAAGTGACCTCGAAAGATCTAATCTGACTCCATATTGTGTACATTTGCTTTCCCCTCTCCTCTGCCACCCAAGCTCTGCGTGTTTGTTTCTTCTAGGTATTTCCTTTCTAAGTACAGGCTAGCAAACTTGCCAAGGTGTACGGCGGGGCTGAATACATCCCTCACGAGGAAATGGGATGTCTGGAGGTGCCTGGTTAAGACTGGAGGCAGATGGACGCCCATGAGGCGGTTGTCTGATGGCCTGGGGCCAGGGCTGGGGCTCTGTCTGCTTTCCTCCTGCGCAGGACTGTGCCCTTGCTGCAGCTTGGACGCTTGAGGAGCTGATGGGCTTCAGCAGGGGCTCTCCCAGGCTGAAAGAGGCCGGGCGCGCGTACGCTGGGGAAGGGCTCCGACCGCCGTGTTGTCACAAGGCAGTCGTGATAGGAGAGCTTAGAAAGCAAGACCCTGCAAGCCTATCTATGACAAAACATTTATTCTGCTTTTTCTGGAGAAAAAGCTCCAAGGATGACCTCAGAAAACACTGAGGAAGAAGGACTATGTAACTTCCCGTGTCGGTGTAGCATGAAACAGCCAAGGGACACGGCCCTCTGTCCCTGCACGCCTTTTGGAGAGGCCTCGCTGAGAGCTGCTGAATGGGGCCATCCCCCGCTCCTCACTGCCCTGGCAGCTTTACCTTCCTTAATAGTAGTGCAACCTAGGCTTTGGGAAAAAGCAAGGTGTGATAGAATATTCATAATATAAAATTATAGAAGTGGCCGGGGCATAGTAGCCAAAGTACACAGCACAGTAAGATGTGGGAAGGATGGGGTTTTGAGTTGAATATTTCTCTAATTACAAAGGAAATTAGGCAAGCGGTTTATATAGGAGAAGCAGAACCAAAAGGAAAGCTCGTAGTTTTCCTCTCTGCGCACGCTGTTTCTCCAGAGAAGCTGTGGTGATCCTGCAAAATTTGACAAGGAGGGTGTAACAAGTCCTTCCCTATTTTCTGGAAATCCCACCCTCTTTCCACAGCTTATCTGAAGTTTCTATTTTGCACGTTGGTATTTGTGCAAAGTTTCCAGGGAGCCTTCTGTTTTCTGTTGTAAATTAGGCTGCTAACTAAAGCCATCGGTTTTGCTGATTTTTTTTTTTTTTCCTTTGGAGCATTATATTTTCACATGGCTACTGCCCTGTTGGGTTTTTGTTTGGGTCGGTTATTTTTCCTGAGATAGATGTGAGGGTAAATAGGGCGATTTTGCATTGTGTTTTTAAGGCTTAGAAAAGCCTCCCATTTTGTTAAATCGGTTTGCTACCATAAAGCTGCTATTTGAGCAGCTCATTATGTGTCCAGAGGAAAGCAGAGAGGGCCCACAGTGCCATACATCATCCAATAGTGTTTTCCCTTTTATCTGTGCATCATTTAAAGACATTTGCAAGGCAAAAGCTGTCTAACTTCAGCAAATGATCATGGAAAGGATTATGTATGTTTGGTCAAAAAATTCTGTAAATTTAGGTATCATTTTCAGTAACAAAGAAGTGGAAGGAAAGCGTAAATTTAGGCTTTTTTTGTTTGTTTGTTTGTTTGTTTTCTTTTTGTGCTACAATTTCCCTTTCAGGGAAGCGGGAAAAATGTAATAGTTTCACAGTAGTGCTGCTGTTTACCTGCTTTTCAGAAATTTTATCTTGGATTTTGGAAACTATAGAATAAATTTAAAGATAATAGAATTAAATGATACTGTTTTTTTGTTCAGAGTCATTTCCACTTACTTTAATCTTACCCCCACCCCTAGTCAGCAGAGCTACACATCTCCTATATTTGGAACAAAAATGGATATTCTCCAGAACTATCTGTCTCTGGAGATTGTGATATTAAGAAAAGAGAATTTTTTTTTTCAAATTCATAGTAACATGGAAGGGATTGTTAAAAAGGATTTACACTGTGTGATTCTCTGCCTTCTCAGGTACTGAAGAAAAAAAGGAAGTATGAATGTACAGTGAGAACACCTGCATTGGCTGGATGTGGCGTGGAAGGCAAGTTGTTAAAATCCAAACAATGAAATAGTTCCAGTTCACAAATTGATTCTAGATCTAAGGATAATCAAGAGAACAGGTCAATTTTTCCATAGTATAAAAGGCATGAAATTATTCAGAATGGTATTTTTTTCCCCTGAAATGCACTGATTTGGTCTTTTCTTAATTCTGTGGTAATAAACCTTATGGTAGAGAGTAATTTATTCACTGCTAAACTCAATGTGCTAATTTTTCCACCCAATCTTCTACTACCCTTCATTTCCCTTCTGGTCTTCCTATTGCTTCTGGTACATTTGCCCCTACCTTCAATGACCAAATTAGGTCTCAGCTATCAAGATACTTTTAATGGAACTCAGGCAGGTGCCTCTAGTCTCCTTCTCCTCGTTTGGGCTTTGGAATTCTGTTGAAAATGTTTAATTTTTGACTTCTTAGTCTAAATATATGTATAGTCTGTTAATACATGCATTTCATTGTCTTCCTAAAACCTCTCTAGCTTTTCCTCTTGGGTATTTCTACCCTTTCTGCTTACCAGAGCTCAATCTTTGTTTAAAGGGCAGAAAAATGCAATGGAGTTGTGACTTGAGGAGAAGCTGCATGCTGCATATGCATAAACTGCAGGGTCTGTTAGTGCTCTGTGTTCTTCAGCAGGTGGGTTATTTTCACTTATTCAGGTTTACTCCAGTTATTGCAGTAGAAATTGTCCTATCAGGTACTATCACAATACCAGCGTTAGGCCTTGTAAAACCGATTTGTGTCTCAGCCAGCTTGCATTTACAGAGGGATAGCGAGACAGATGTTTCCAAAGCAGAAGTACCGATATTTAATGAGTCCAAAAAGCCCCTACACACATGTGTGTTAGTGCATTTCCCATGTGCATTTGCTAGACTATGCAAATAAAATACTATATATATTATTAGGCTAGAATTAAATGACTGGATGCAATGCAAAAGAAAAAAAAAAAGGTGTTTCAGAGTCAGACTTCCGAGGTGAGGAGGGAAATCGTGTATATGTTGTGCTAAAAAAAAAAAACAAAACCCAAATTCATATAACAATGTTTCTGTTAGTGCCTGCACCTATATTTTCAGCAAGTATTTACTCCCTCTTCTTTTTCTCCATCACAGTGGTGGGTGAGCCTATATTCTCTCTCATGGCTGTGTGCAGGAGTCTCCCTAAGGTGATAAATGTACTTTTTTTGTACAGCACAACTATCAGTAAAATAGTGTTTGAATCCAGGTTTGAACCTCTCTTGATGTTGCGAGCTCTTTGGATGTATTAAGGCTGCAGTCGACTTAGTCCTTGTCAATGCAACAGGAACACTGTAAAGTAAAAGCTGTAGTCAAATAGACATTACTATGTCCTTTGAAACAAATCAGGGAAGAGTAGGAAAAAAAGAAACCAGTCCTTTATTTGTAGTACATCGTATCTACACCATATCAAACTGGCCCCTCAATATTCACGTTATTTTCCGAGGTTTTTTGGTGAAGTTTTTTTGTGCAGCACTGGCAGGTGCAAAGGCTCTGACCAGCTGGTGAGGCCTTGCTATCGGAGGCTCTGCACTCTGCAACGAGGGGAGATGCTGGGCTCCTCTGAGGCTCTTGGCTCTGCTCTTACTAGTAAGAGCTTACAGAGGGCGTTAGCCTGGGCTGGTAGTGCTCTCGTGTCCAGGCTCTGTGAATTTTGGTGCACGCAAGTAGAGGTTATTAGTTCAGGCTCAGTTTTGCTCGTTGTTCATAGGATGACGTGAAGTTTATGGACTTGAAATTAGTCACTAAAATTTCAGCCGACTGAACAGAAGTCAGAGTTTTGGCCTCAAAACCTTCACGGAGACGTGCAGAGTCCTCCCAGCCTGCATCATAGGTTTCCCTAGAAGATAGCTGAGAGAAACCTCAGGCAAAGAGTAGGTTCAGAATTAAAATTTAATCTGGTTGAACATCGAGTGGGAAACAAGAAGTGAAAACTGTCAACTGTGCCCAGATCCATTCAGATCACTTCTAGGGACAGTTTTGATACCAAATTATCCTTGTTATGCAAATTTCCTCACCAACCGGCTGGTTCCCAGTTATGCATGGGGAGAAGCGGTGGCCACATCTGCTTCCCGTTTTGCCGTTTCAGAGACGAGCCATCTGTTTGGCCTCATCCCGAACAGCCTGCTTGGTGCTGATTAACTTCCTCACCCGCCAGCCCCAGGCTCACTGTCTGCTGCAAGGTGTAGATTTTTTTTGCCTTTTTTTTTTTTTTTTTTGCTTTTCTTCTTCTCTAACTGCTTATAAACCAGAACCTTCACTTCTCTCCCAAGGGACAGGAAGGCGTTGGTTTGTGTGATTTGCAGCCACCACCAGTGACAGCAACAGCAGCAGCTGTCCTCTATCACTCATATGTTTCGTATGTGTGGTTGGGACAGATAAAACAGGGAATTGTTCCGTGTCCTGGGACTCCAGTAGTGAGACCTTACCTTATATGAAAAACAAAAATGAAAATGTTGTAATGCTAAACGCAAGAAAAGTCTCACTGCAGTTAACAGGGACCTGAACACTTATCAAGAGCGGGTTTTCAGCCATGTTCACGGCATCCTTTTTTTGTGATGGACGTCTGAAGCCTACCTTTGGCTTTCTCACTCCTGTCTATCCCATTTTCAGTGAAACTCTGCAAATTTTGGGCCTTCCTGTTTTCTGAATACCCATTTTCTGGTAATTATGTCAGGATTTCAGAAGCGCTGCATGTCTGCAGCTGCCAGTGACCTAAATGAGAATTGCATGATCAACAGCCCTGAAAATTCAAGGTCTGTGTAGCCAAAAAAAAAAAGATGCATCAAAAATTAAAATTGAGAAACTGGGATAAGGGACCCCCTGTTAAGATTAAGACTTCTGTTGCCTTCCATAGGCCAGGTCTGGGGGATTTTTGTCTTTCATGATCCATTCAGACCAGGGTTTGCCCTCGTACACCGTTTTCCTCCCAGACAAGGTGACCGTGTTTCATGATGGTGAACACAACCTGGCTGGCCTTTACCAGAGAAGGATACCCTGTAGTTCAGACCCACAAGGAAGGCAAGAACATTTTTTTTCAGAATTCGAACGTTTTGGTTTTCCAGTTGCAGCATTTTCAGCTTTCAAATTCTTGCTTCTGCTGCTGCTGAAACCTGAAACTTTCAGTNTTGGTTTGTGTGATTTGCAGCCACCACCAGTGACAGCAACAGCAGCAGCTGTCCTCTATCACTCATATGTTTCGTATGTGTGGTTGGGACAGATAAAACAGGGAATTGTTCCGTGTCCTGGGACTCCAGTAGTGAGACCTTACCTTATATGAAAAACAAAAATGAAAATGTTGTAATGCTAAACGCAAGAAAAGTCTCACTGCAGTTAACAGGGACCTGAACACTTATCAAGAGCGGGTTTTCAGCCATGTTCACGGCATCCTTTTTTTGTGATGGACGTCTGAAGCCTACCTTTGGCTTTCTCACTCCTGTCTATCCCATTTTCAGTGAAACTCTGCAAATTTTGGGCCTTCCTGTTTTCTGAATACCCATTTTCTGGTAATTATGTCAGGATTTCAGAAGCGCTGCATGTCTGCAGCTGCCAGTGACCTAAATGAGAATTGCATGATCAACAGCCCTGAAAATTCAAGGTCTGTGTAGCCAAAAAAAAAAAGATGCATCAAAAATTAAAATTGAGAAACTGGGATAAGGGACCCCCTGTTAAGATTAAGACTTCTGTTGCCTTCCATAGGCCAGGTCTGGGGGATTTTTGTCTTTCATGATCCATTCAGACCAGGGTTTGCCCTCGTACACCGTTTTCCTCCCAGACAAGGTGACCGTGTTTCATGATGGTGAACACAACCTGGCTGGCCTTTACCAGAGAAGGATACCCTGTAGTTCAGACCCACAAGGAAGGCAAGAACATTTTTTTTCAGAATTCGAACGTTTTGGTTTTCCAGTTGCAGCATTTTCAGCTTTCAAATTCTTGCTTCTGCTGCTGCTGAAACCTGAAACTTTCAGTGAAAGCTTCTGCTTTATTTTTTACCATCTTACAAGCTGACAAAACCAGTGCGATATCATAGAATCATCAAATGGCTTGAGTTGGNCACCCTCATAGGAAAGAAGTTTCTCCTCATGTTGAGATGAAACTTCCTGTGTTCTAGCTGATACCCATTATTCCTTGTTCTGCTACTGGGCACCACCGAAAAGAGTGTTCCCTTCCTCTTGACACCCACCCCTCAGATATTTATAGACATTATTAAGATCCCCTCTCAGCCTTCTCCAGACTAAATGGCCACAGTTCTCTCAGCCTTTCCTCATAAGAGGGATGTCCAAGGCCGTTAATTATCCTTCTTGTGTTGGTTCCAGAGCTGGACGCAGTACTTCAGGTGCGGTCTCAGTTTATTGGCAAAGTCAGGAGCATTTCTAACTCCCTTTCCCCAAATAGGATGTTGAGTGATTCGCGCCCCTCACCTCAGGAAAAAAAAAAAAAGGCACTTGTTACATTATCAGATGTGCGTGCCTCACGTCTGGCTCCAAGTTCTCATTTTGCTATCTGCTAAAAGAATCGTGTATTAGTGTGTTGCTTGATTTCAAAGATGTGCTGAGCACATCTTAATGCTGTTTTGGTGTTTAGATGCTTCTATATGGATAGGGAAGCCTGTCTGGGGACTCCAGGCTGAAAATACTCACCCCTGGTAGTTGTATGTTTGTGTCTGTGTAACATTTAGTATCTTGGCACCTACAACCGTTTCTGATATAATTTAATCAAGCTATCGGAGTGGGAAAAAAAAAAATAATTATTTTTAAAAAGTCTGTGAAAAGTAATAGATAGATATCCGTAATAGATTTTTAGGTACGCAGCCTTGCATTTAAATCTGTGGATGTCTCTACTTTAGTTCAGGGATTTAATAACATTGATTTAGAATACTTACATTTGGTCTATTTTCATTATTATTCTTCATATTTATCAGACCATACTTACTTTGCAGAAGAGTCACCCGCTGAAACAGAAACTTGGAGTTCATGTCATTTACTGAGGACTAGTAATGATGGTGAACAAAACAATTAGGACATTAAAAGGTTTCTGATAAAAAAGTAGTGACAGTTTATAATGAAGTCATATCACAGTAACATAAGGAAAACTTAGATTTTGGGAACCTGTAGAAGAAGTGACTGCAATATCATTAGAGGTTTTTTAAAGCTCATTTTGTTTATAATATTGCAGCTTTACAAGTGGAAATATTTCTAAAACTTTATAAATGGTGCTTTTTTCTAAGCAAAATGGTGATTCTTGTTTGCATTAAATATGTGCTG
Source organism: Baryphthengus martii (assembly GCA_013396935.1). NCBI lineage: Eukaryota > Metazoa > Chordata > Aves > Coraciiformes > Momotidae > Baryphthengus > Baryphthengus martii. The sequence goes on along the minus strand of VWZK01009849.1, from coordinate 2,114 downwards.
TGAAATTTACTATGCTGGAATCTGGAGGAAACAAGGACACCTGCAGAGAAATCACCTTTGTTATGGCAAATAGTAGCAATAATTTCTCAGTGTTCTATTTTGAATTACCATGACTCTACATGCAGAAGTAATTGTGTTTGTTCTGTAATGACTTCAGCCGGCTGCTGGGAGGGAACAGTAAGAGGAGAAGGCTGGAAAAGAAGCAATCTTCTCAAAGTCAGCTTCTCCCAGGAGCTGTGTGAATTTTGTGGCCGGGACCGCTGGACAGGAGATGGCCGATGTAGGCCTTGATCTATAGCTGGAGCTGGCTTAGCATAGTGAACGCAGGGTGACTGACACAGCCTGGTCACAGAAAATGGGTTCCAGGGAGGGCAAGGATGAACTCGCCGTGAGATGGGCTCTGGGTGCGGCAGCGGAGGCTGAGGCTCAGCACTCCCACCCAGCTGTGTCCCTGCATCTCACCACGCATTGCCCCACCCTCCCTGGCCACCGCCCCGTCCCCAGCACACACCCGCAGGGCCTCCAGCTGTACCAAACAACTCCAGTTGCCAGGACAGTCACAGAGATAGTCTGGGGTTTGCCTTTGGTTTTTGGGGTTTTTTTGCCAAGTTCTCTTGTCTGAAAAGTTACATCTCATTTTGCAGACACACTTTAATAACATTTCCAATTTTTATGAAGTTTACTTGGTTTCCTTTAAATACAATGTTCTCAAAGAAAAGTGAGGTTACAATATAAAATAAAATAAAAAGTGTGTAAATACAACTTCTCTATTAGAAAAGGCAGTGTCTGGGGAAAGGCTGGGAAGCAGGTTTTTTTTACTTTTTAAAAACAGATATAAACTTGAAGCCATTTCAATGTACACACACACCCCATCCTATTTTCATGCCATCCTTGCATATTCTCATAAATAAAATTATTGCAACGCTGCTTTCTGGAGAAATCAAAGATGATTTTGTGCAAAAAAAGAAAAAAAATTACCAAAAAAAGAGCAAACTTAAAAAAAGACCCTTTGTGAATATGGAATGCTGTTTGCTCCTGCCTGTAGACTATGCCCTCTTACACACTGTCTCTTAATAAACTTATTTATACTCCTGTACAACATCAACACACTCTGATATAGTATAAATAAGAAAACTTCAGACCCAGGCAACAAACCCATTCTGCCTCATCATATCATACGAACCATTTTTTTTATATATATATATATATAATGAACATATGTATATAAAATGTAAATGACACACAAACCCACAGATGGGGCATGTGCACGTCGACGAGAAAAGTGACAGCAAAACTCATGCAGGTGCTTGTGTGCGCAGAGATGTTGCCAAGGCAGAGAAGCTACCCAGCAGTCAGAAATCACATGTGGAAGCTAAAAGTTCAAGGCCATCTAAAATTCCACTGGAGCTGTGCTTGTTTACACAGCTAATGAATGTGGCTTGATTTGTGTTGGATTTTAGTAAAAGTAAAGGAACAAAACAACCTGAGTAAGCTTCTGTCTCCCTCCCCGTTATACTTCGGGGTGTCTTAAAATGAAGGGTTGATAAA
>VWZK01009845.1:0-21328 GCA_013396935.1 Baryphthengus martii | reverse complement strand
GGTAAATAAGGGAGCTGTGTTGAAATACTTCTGACTTGTGTAGTAGGCTGAATGAGATCGATAAAGATGCACGTAATTAAAAGCATTTGAGTCAGACAATGTGAATCTATTTACAGTTTTCCATTCAAGCGTCAAAAGGGGCATCGATGGAGGGTTTGTTTTTGTCGTTCTGGATTTGTGCAGCACTGGTTTGCACCTGCAAGAAATAATCCCTCTATTACTAGTAATAATAAGCAGCAGCTCATCATCCAGTGAACAAAAAATGTCACGCGTGCTTCAGAACTGGGCTACGATTTTTGGCTGTGGTGTGGTTGGCGTTAGTGGGAGGTCCGGATACAGTGGAGTTTCCCTATGGCTAGATCAGTAGTAGTCTGCTTGCAAAAGGAAGGTCAAGGTTTTGCATGAGTTGTTTTAATGACTTGGTAGCTGAGCTTGAAAAGTCTTCACAAGTAGCTGAGCTTGAAAAGTCTTGTGGTGCTCTGTGTGTGTATCAAGCTGAGGCACAGCTATAGCCCTGGTAACGCTGCAGAAAAACAAAAACTCCTTGCTCAGGAGCAAAGGTTGTAGACCAGGACTATGTTATCCCAGGCACTGTACAAATCCAGAGTGCAAGATTGTCCCTGGTTGGAACAACGTGACTTAGTTTCCTTCTGATTTGGGAAACTTTTTGAAGGGGATTGCTGATTCAAGAGTGAGATGTGATCGTTGAGTGTTTATCACCAGAGAGTCTAGTGATGCTATAGGATTACTGTGCTTCTTGTGAAGGCACAATGCTACCTGGAGTTATGTTTAATCTGTTATTATTCAGAGTTCTACAACCTGTTTGATGTGGCTATACAAGTAAGCGTAAAAACTTGGCACTTCGGTACCTGGCCTAGGCAGACAAGTGGGTCTCGATTTGCATTTAAATTCACTCTCCTGAAATATTCACACACTGGGAATAGTGCCTGTTTAATTCCACACACAATTGTTGCTATGGACAAAACCTGAAATGAACTGAGAAACTTCTGACTGACTGTTCAAAACTCTCTACTTCCTCTCTGTTCTCAGAATTAGTGGTTGTGGTCTGAAGCTCAGTGTAAAATTGGCAGGGGACAGCAATAGCGTTATATACTTCTGGATGTATTTACGTCAGCATCCTGGTTCAGGTCATTTTCTCCTGAAATGGTCTTCCACCTTCTGTGCTTTGGCTCACATTGCAGAGCACTCTGCATGGGGGTTTCCTTCAGATGATCCTAAACCATGGGGTGCCTCCGTGAACGCTTCTGTTGTGCTGCTGTTGGGTACCAGTCTGCAGAGCAGACTAGAGCTGGCCTAAAATAATCCCTCTTGAAATAGGTGTACTGTTGTGTGTATATATACACTGGTCCCCAGCACCAAGTGTTTTACTTGGGGGAGGGTGAATAAAAAAAAAAAAAAAATCTGTTTGTATTGGTCAGTATGTTGTCTAGTCTTTAACTTTCAGGTGAAGCTTTAAGGTATAAATGAAATCCACAAATCCTCTGGCTTAGCACTCGCCATCCAGAGAGCAGCTTTCAAGCTCACATATTAGTACACCAGCTGTGATTAACAGCAGTTGGTGATCCAGAGAGAGAGAACCTACTGAAAAAGTGTGCTGAAGTGCCTTTGTGTCTATATCCATTTCTGTTTCTTAAATATAATGCTTTAAAATGTACGTGAAATATGGCTCTATATTTTCTTGTGAGTTTGGTGAATTGAATTTAGCAGGACCGGCTATAGCTAGAGGTAATATTGATTTGTTTGGGATTTTTTTTTTTTTTTTTTAATGGAAAGAAAATTAAAGGATCTTTCTTTAAATTTGATTGAAAGCTAAGTCTCCTCATCTGGAGAACACAGTAAATATTAATCAATTTTAAATTATCCAGTAATACAATGTTGTATTAACATGAAATGTGTCTATAAGGGATTGTAGAGTGCCCTGAAAAAAAAATCTCACGTAAGATTATGTCTTGATTTCAAATGAGAAGTCAGTAGTAACAAATAGAATATGACATGTATTGAAAGATGTAAGTTGAAGTACTCAAACACTCTAGAATTCTGTTAGGCAATATTTCTTTTTAAGAAGCAAAACCAACTAGTTTGTCTCTGTAAAGAGCTCACTAAAATACCCTAGTGAGCTTGAGTGGTTTTTAAGAGGAAAAAGTAGGCTATGCTTAGGAATAGGCAAGAAGAAACAAGAAATGAAAGTAATCGTGATCTCCAGTAAGGTTTCCTTATTCAGGTGGAGTGGAAAAAATTGCAATGATTCTGTTTTGAAAGGAGAAGAATGGTAGAAGTACAAAAATAATCTTGAAGTGGCACAGGCCAGTTCACACACCATGTACCAGTTTTCATAAGAAGATAAAAGAGACGGGCTCTCGAAATGGATAGGCAACAGCTTTAAAAATGAGGAAAAAAGAAATAAATTATTATGGAGTTATCCAGTGTGGCTCTGTATGGTAAGATCCTTTCTCCCATCACTGCTCTGAAACAAGCATCACGTTCACTTTCGAATGCCTTTCTAGACCGTAGGGATTGGCTTTATCTAATTCTTGACCTTTTCATTTTTCAAATGTTTATGGGTTGAGTTTTTTTTCTTAGACTCAGATATTTGTGACTTGGTTTTGCTTTCTGTTTCCTTCCAGCTCTTTGATAACCACTTACTAACTTCTTTGTTTCCTGATGACGTGATTTTGCTATTACTGCTGCCTGCTTAGAACTCTCATCAGGCATCTTTACAGCTTTTTTTCTGTGATCTCACATATAAGAGGTTCAAATATACGAGTAAAAGTTTGTGTAAACATGCACAAAAATGTTAACGTCAAATTCTATCCAAAACGTGTTTTTCTATGGTTTATGAAAACACTTGTCAGTGATTGACTGGTGTTGGAACCAATTGATTATTGTGATAACCCAAGTTGCTTCATTTGCTGCCTTGTTCTGCCCCACCCATGCCTGTTGGTGGATCTACTCTTGGTTTGTAAAAATCTGTAGTGCTGGGTTATGTTCCTGTCCTGGTTCTGGAGCTTTGTTTGTGAGGACTGAGGGGGCTGCTGTAAATGCAAGATAGAAAGGGGGCAAATAATTTAACAGAACTTGGAAAAGAATGTTCCAATAAGAGATGTCAGCTCTTCTGTATCAGCATCCAACCTACTGCCAGCTCATCGGGGTGAGCAGTGGATTTCTCAGTGGAGGCTCTTCTCTCACTGGCCACTCTGGAATTCCCAGCGCTTACCAAATTCACGACGCTGGTGGAAGAGCAAGAGCAAGCTGAGTGGCTTGAGTCTAAGCTGAAGCCGCTTCTACTTTTAGGTGTCTGAATGCACAGGTTCGGTTTAAAAAAAAAAAACAACAAAAAAAAAACACCACCACAAAAAAAACCCCACAACTATATATTTTCCCCAGGTACCTACATTTTGAATTTCATAAAGGGTGTGGTGGTCTGCAGCCCAGACTGGCCGCGCTTCAAATGTCTCTGAGCTAGTTTTAGACAAAGTAGTTTAACGATCAGTAGCAAACAACGTTCAGGGATTACAGAACGTGGTACGAGCTGCAGTATCTGCCAGCAAAGGGCAGTTAAGCAGCAAAGTCTCGTAGGTTGTGCTGTGTGATGCTACTGCTACGTTTATATCCATAGTTAAATGTTGGAATTCTGCCTGTTAATCTGATTTAGCCATAAATGTCATCTCTAGGCCTGCAACAATTAACAGTAATTGGTGGATCTCAAGAACGAAGCATTAGAGGAAAAATAATGGTGCAAGCGTGGAGTAGAGATCACTTTTAGTAGTCCCAAGTTCGTAGGTATTTTATTTCTGTCGTTAAAAACACCAAACTTGCAGAGAATAAACAGACCCCTGAGTCAGCAGGCGTAAAACTTCTTCACTTAAATCTCTTTCTTTCAGTTGAATACTGTGATGTTTGTGAAGGAGGAACAGGACAGATGGCGTAAAGGTTGCCTAGTGCTGAACCCTAATTTCAAGGGAGATTTTTGTGTTCCGTCCTTTGTTGGGGTATTGACTCCGACTCACACAGGGACGCGCCTCTGATCTTTCTGACGATGAGTCACAGCGAGACCTGTGTCTCTTAAGTGCTGGGATCAAATTTGCAGGATGTTGATCGCTCCTGAGGATAGGACTAGGTGTTCTCTAATCTCATGTGTGGGGTTAGATAGTGGACTTCAGTTAAAAAGACGACTTAGAGCTATTAACAGCAGAATGCTGAGGGACTGGGTGTGTTTTTTTTGTTTGTTCGCTTGTGTTTTAGTTGTGTGGTTTTTTTTTCATTAGTGCTCCGCTGTAGATTTTAATGTAGCGACTGTTACCTTGAGCTTAGCGGCTTTAAACGCTGGTTTAATTTACGCTCCGAGTGGAGCTTTCGGTGTCAGGCGATCTTTTTTTTTGCCAACATAAGCACTCAGCTGAAACAACAGCGATGACTCAGTTGCCAGTGAACGCTGCTTGAATTGATTTAGTCCGAGTTCAGATTTAGCACATAATCATGTTCAATTTGATCCACTGTGCTGCCTAGAGATAAAAGGGTTGGGAAAAAAAAAAAAAATAGATTTAGCTTATGTCAGTCTTTGTGGTGATGTCATTGCCATGAGAGATGGAATAGCGCTGTTCCTGTGCTGTGCCTGCTCAGTTGGTGGGTGTACGAGGGAAAGGAAAGGAGCAACTCGGTTAAGGGCAAAGAGCTTGTGTCGGAAGCCTGCAGTTCTTGTCAGCATTCAAACAGAATTTTGGACTGTTCAATTGTAATACTGAATCGAAGATTTTTTTTTTTCCTTTAAATTATTATTATTTTTTTTTTTTCTTCTAATCATTTGGTACTCCGAGGTTGCCTAACTCTGTGTACGAAAGGGGGGGATGCCAGCCCGTAGCATGGACTGTGATGTCTCCACTCTGGTTGCCTGCGGGGTTGATGTGGAGATTTTTGCCAACCAAGAGGTTAAGGTATGCGCCTACAAATTCTTTTGTTACAGATGCTTCTTAGAAAAGCCTTTGGGAGCAGTAGGCATTTGTACGTAGCAATTCAGAATGAGGAGGCAGATGAGATTCTGCTGCAGTAGTAAAAAAAAATAATTCAGTTAATTAGGGGGAGAGAAACCTGCCTGCTTTTTACTGTGTTTTGATAAGCTGAAAGAACAGGCTGGTGTTTACTCTTTCATGATATAAGAAATGGGTTATATAACTGACATCTGTGCATGTGCATGTTTCATATCCATAACAAATCATTCATTGTTAATTTTGTCAAGATATTTTTAGTCCGGTGTCGCTTTCTAGCTCAGCCTTGCCGTAAATGTTATTTACCGACGTTGATGCTCTTCAGCTATTTTTACTCAGTTGAACAGTAGCTGTTTGTTTTTGGTTTGTTTTTTTTTTTTTTCACATCCAAATCATGTATGCGAGTAGAAATCTTTTGTGAAGGGTTAAAAGTTTGTAACAAGTATTTTGGTGCATCTGCAACATAACAGAATACAAAAAGTTGTGCATCCTGCAGATCACACAAATACCTCAAAACCAATGCTTAAATCTAAGGCTTGATGTGCTGGGCTTGTAGTCTCTTAATTAGACAACTGCTTTCGAAAAGTCATTGTGTGTAATTGGTTATGGTTGAAATCAATTATCTTTTCCATCTATTCTCATATCACTGCAGGAAAATCGCTGCAAATTAAGTTTGAAAGAGGAATTTGAAGTATGCTGTTCACAGATCATCTGAAAGAGCTCATAGGTGTAATACAGGGATATTCAGCAGTTTATTTAAAGGACAAAGGTACAGACAACAATAGTTTCTAATCTGATTGGTTTTAATATTGAAAGAATGGAACAGGGAGAAAAAGGATTTAGAGACTGAAGGTCAAATTTTGAACCCCTGTTCTGTTTAATTCCGAATCAAACATTGAATACAATGGAAATATCTGGAAATAAACCCACTTTCAGTTGCAAGAGGTTATTGTGATTTTTTTATTTCTGTTTGTTTGTTACCTACCAGGTGATATCATGTATACTTTGTACAGATGACTTTGTGTTGCAAGCAAGAGATTCTTCTTAATTTAAGAAGCTTTTTCTTACCAGTTTAATACTGGATTTAGAGATTAAATAGTGAATAATTCAGAGGAATGATTCAGGTGAGCAGTCTTGCCTACACTGGGACATATTTTCTGTAATTTTCTGAAGTAGTAAAATATTAGTCTGCTTATTCCTTTTCTTTTTTTTCCTTAGTTTTTTGTTTGCTTAGATTTTTTTTTCTTAACATTTTTTTATTAATTTAGGATTTGCACCTGCGTTGATAGGAGCTTGTACCTGAAGCAACTGCCTTTTAGTGTTCAACGTAATGCTATCTAAGAAATTAAAGCTGTAGTGGTCATCTTGTGCCATATGACAGTAGCAATGAAAAAGCAAAATTTGGCTTCCATAAAATGAGCAGAAAGGTTTCCATTGACTTTGATATGACTTAGATTAGCCTGATTTAAGCTGCAGCATCTGGAAAGTGTGGCCCAGGAGCATGGGATAAAAGAGAACAAAAGGGTTACAGAGACATTGCATTGCAAGTTCTTTCATGTTACTTGGACTTTCTGTACTTTGGTTAAAACTACCTCTTGTTTTTTGCCTTTTTTTTTTTTTTTTTTTTTCCTTTTTGATGTCTGAATTAAAATGTTGAGTGTAAAGACTTTGGCTCTATTGACAATGGAGACTGCACTGCAGACCACACTGCAGCTTTGAAAAATGGTAAGTCTTCTTTGGAAGTTGTCTGGCTTAGATGCTAGAAGCAGCTTGTCCTCAGTGACCCACAGCTCACTGCAGGCTAATTTTCTCTTAGTTGTCAACAAACTCGGTTGTGGGAGGCCATGAGAGGCGCTGCCGCAGCCAGGCTGCTTCCAGTGCCCGAGCCAAGCCAGCTTTGCGCCAGTCCCCAGCCTGGCTCTAGGCAGCAGCTGCAGCGGGGGCACCCTCCTGTGAAAGTTTCAGCACTACTGGTATTTTAAAGGTGGAGATGCCTACTGCTCTTTGCTCGCTCTCAGAAGAGTTGCTTCCCGCAAAAAAAAAAAAAAAAAAAAAAAAAGAATGTTTGGTTTTTTTTGTCTGCAAGTGAGTTTGCTTCAAGGTTGGGTTTTTTAGTTGACAGTGTGGTCACAGAATGGCAGGGGTTGGAAGGGACATCTGGAGATCATCTTAGCCCAACCCCACTGCTAAAGCAGGGTCAATAAGAGCAGGTTGCGTAGGATCACATCCAGGTGGGTTTTGAAAGCCTCCAGAGAAGGAGACTCCACAGCCTCTCTGGGCAGCCTGTGCCAGGGCTCCGTCAGCCTCACAGGAAAGAATTTTTTCCTCGTGTTCAGATGGAACTTTCTGTGTTCCAGTTTGTCTGTTGCCCCTTGTACTGTCACTGGGCACCACTGAAGAGTCTGACCCCATCCTCTTGACACTTGCCCTTTAGATATTTCTAAACATTGATAATATTCCCTCTCAGTCTTCCCTTCTCCAGGCTAAACAGCCCCAGGTCTCTCAGCCTTTCCTCACCAGAGAGATGTTCCAGTCCCCTCATCTTCATGTCCCTCCTCTGGAGTCTCTCCAGTACCATTTATGTTGACTTTGATAGGATGATGGGAACACCAAGCTTGAAGGTTAAACAGGAAGGAGACTGTTTCTAGAGAAGAGTTGGGGGTGGAAGCCAAAGTAAAGAGAACAAAATCAAGCACCGAAGTCCTGCCTTCTCCTCCTCCCTGCTCTCCTATTTGCAGCTCTCCACCCAGCTCTTCTGCAGGTCACCTGGAAGGCACAAGTAGCAATGCAAACTGCAGTCTAGGCTGTTGTCCTTTCAGTCGTCTTCTGCTAAAGAGCTTTTCATGGAGGGGAAAGGTGTTTTTTTGTAGGGAACTTTCTGGCTGTGTGAATGTTCCTTCAGTGACACAACAGATACATGGAGGATTTCATGATGGGTGTGGTGCTCGATGAGATTTGTTAAACTGAGCCATTAGTCCTGTATCTGTAGCTCTCCAGTGTCAGAAAGGACCGTGGTTTGGGTGTTAGGGTGTGTTTGCAGCGTAGCTCGATTCAAATGTAGAGTTAGAACTGAAGTGAGGCTTTGGAGAAAGATGCCGGCTTCACTCAGCCGTCATTATCCCGCGCGCAGCACGTGGGTTGGATGAAAGGAAGGTGGACAGGAGCTGCCCAGGCCTGCAGTGGAAGAGCTGGGGACGTGTTTGGGCTGTAGAGCAGGAGCTTTTGCAGCAGGTGGCCTCTCAAAGTTGGCATCATTGCCAGAGAGGCAAAGGCTGCTCCTGGGCACAGGGCTTGGAGTGAACTGCGTAGGTTATGGCTGCTTTGCCACCTGTGGAAGTGACCTTATTCTGTAGACATTATGCTCTTAGCATCTGGCAGACAGGCTCGGAAATAGTTTTGGTTGGTTTTTTTTTTTTTCCATTTGGTCTCTGGAATAGGAGAGCGACTACTTAGTACTGAAGGCAAAGCTTTTTCGTTTCAGTGTTTGGAGTGGCTCATCCTTTCAGCAAACAGAGGCTCATTTGGATGCCCTGGAACTGGCAGCTGGCCCACAGCACTGACACCCTTGGTTTGCCATCCGTGAACCACCCAACAGGCCTTTGGTTTGGGATCAGCTGCTGCTTTGAATTGTCTTCAATAACCCAAAAACTGGGTCAGGCTGATCAAGATGCTGCTAAGGGTACAGCACTCGTGTGTCAGGAACTGGGAAACTCGAGAAGAGAACCATAGAAATCACAAAGTGCAGATCTGCTTTGAAGTTCACCTGGATAATTAAAAGCCCTCCTTCCAGTGCCTCTAGGTGATCATTTTATGTAACGCTGTTTGTTATATAAGCAATTAGTTAATGAATACGTTGTTTATTTCTAATAGAGAAATTCCAGACATCCCTGAAACGGCGGAAGAGAATTTCAACTCGTACTTGTTACTCTAAGCAAGATGTTTTTATGATTAATTCCTTGTGTTCTCTCATCAGGTATGTTCACACGCACCATTCCACTGGGCAGCAAGGTATGGTTGGGACCACGAGGTCCTACTGCAGCAGAGAAGCCATACTAATGATCCAGGCTGATTAAATTTGTATCCTAAGACAGTAATGTCAAAGTAAGGTGGGTAGGAACATTATCTTAACGCAGGGAAAAAAAACCAATATGGACGTGAGCGAGGCAGCCAGAAGAAAGGGTAGAAAGAGCTTCACTGTATTGCTTGGAGGGATTAATCCCCATTGGGGCAGGATCTCTGTCAATCTCCAAACTCATTATTCAGTTCAAATGCTCCAGTGAGCACACTGCTAGTACCAGCTGTTTGGGATAGATGGTTTGGAGATCAGTCATCACCCTACAGTTGCCTTTGAGAAGTTTAGCAGTCCGACATCGTATCTAAACTTTGGGGTCTAGAGGGTGAAAACATACTAGACTTTTGGGGTTTTTTCTGCTCTTCATTTCTCCGTTTGTAAAAGCAGCTCGGTCACAGAGATGTTCTGAGGCTTAAAGTTTAAGTGCTTTAAGATTAAAGTCAAGTGAAGAAAGCTCTAGAAAAAGGCAGGATTGTGGCTCCTCACGGGATACTGCCACTTGCCCAGTGGCAGAAATCGTGACTTGCTGGGAGAGCTTCAGAGTTTCTTTTTTCAAATTCTTCTCCATAGCCACATGAGCTTGATTTGTGGGAAGAGACTGTTGCACAGTCATAAGACTTTTCAGATTGGGGCTATAAGGAGGAAACCAAACAACAGCGTGACTGCCAAAAATACCCTGATGGCTTGAAAGAACTGCTTTGTAACTTCTTCTGTTAGTATTTTCTGCACCCGGAAATTCTTTTTATTTGCGAATCACGTTGTGTCTGTGAAATCTTCAAGATCCAGTAGTGCTCAGTTGTGGATCCTATAATGCTGCTTGAGAAATAGATATATGTGTCTTTTGATCTCTGCTTATTCTCTGTCTTCACCCAGAGTGAGTAACAAAGTGGGAGGATGGAAACACTTGACTTCTTACTTGTTTGCTCTATTTACTTCTAAAATGGGACTGTTTGGTTTGGAGAGCCAAGTGCAACCTCTGTGTACGTACAGTGTTCAAAAAGCCGTAATATTGATATAACTGATGTAAAATAAGGGAGTGAGAGCAAAAGATGTCACCTTGGTTTTAAGAAGTTTGTAATATCTTTGCTTTTTTTTATATAAAGCACTAGCCTCTTTTTGTTGTAAATATGAAAAAAAAATAAAATTCAAAAGCAACATAATTCATACCTAAATGACCAGCAGCATGACCCAGCGTTGTGTGCCTGCCACCCAGAAAGCCGGTTACATCCTGGGCTGCTAAAGCATCAGGGCCAGTAGGTTGAGGAACATGATTCTGCTCCTCTGCTCTGGTGAGATCCCACCTGCAGTGCTGGGTCTGTCTCTGGGGCCCTCAGTGTAAGACAGGCAGGGACCTGCTTGAGCATGTCTGAGGGGGGCTACAATAGTGATTGGAGGGCTGGAGCACCTCCCCTGTGAGGACAGGCTGAGAGAGATGGGGTGGTTCAGCCTGGAGAAGAGAAAGGCCCCAGGGAGACCTTATAGCAGCTTTTCAGTACCTAAAAGGGGCCTACAGGAAAGGTAGGGAGAGACTTTTTCCAAGGGCACACAGTAATAGGACAAGAGACAACTGTTTTACACTGAAGAGAGGAGATTTAGACTTGATATAAGGAAGAAATTCTTCACTGTAAGGGTGGTGAGGCACTGGCACAGGTAGCCCAGGGAGGCTGTGGATGTCCCCTCCCTGGAAGTGTGCAAGGCCAGGCTGGATGGGGCTTTGAGCAACCTGGTCTAGTGGGAGATGTCCTTGCCATGGCAGGGAGGGGGTGGAACTAGACGACTTTTGAAGGTCCCTTCCAACCCAGACCATTCTATGACAAGCAGCTTACACGTTCGGAGAGATTCTTTCCGCTTTTAATTTAATGGCAAACCTCTTCTCTTGTTTCTTCAAAGGCTCCCAGAAGCTCTAGTGCTGTTTCCAGCACGTTGACCCTGCTGCTTGGCTTCAGTGTCAGCACTGAGAGATTCTGAGCCAGCAAACCTGGGGCTTGTCACCCAGTGCTGGGGCAGGCTGAGGCACCAACCCTGGTGTGCTTGGTGCTTGTCGCTCTTCACCCTTGGGATACTAACAGTGAACAACAGAACGGGTCAGAGGGTTTTCTTTTCTTTTTTTGAGCCTCCTGACTGTTGGAAGTCACATAGACACATTGTCTAGTTTTCCTTAGAAAAGGGAAGACTAGACAATGAGCAGTTTGTGGTCAAATGAAAATAAATAGCAGCTGGAATGTGTTGCTGGAAGGTGCAGCAGTAATCCAAGGTAATAAGGTGAGATGGACCTTGCAATGATACTTATAAATGGCCCAGCTGATGTGAGGAGCAATGAAGAGATGATGATTTTCTTCAGTGCATTTGAAAAATTAATCAGTACAGCTATAGATTGAGGTTCTTTTAATACAGATGAAGTGTGGTCCTGATTTTTCACTAAATAATTACTTTGGTTAGAATTCCCAGAAGGACTCAGAAAGATAGAAATACCAAAATATTTCCATGGGTTTGGGTCTTGTATTATTTTTTTTCGTTCGTTTGTTTGAGGGTGGTTTTGTTTGTTTGGGTGTTTTTTTGGTTTGATATATTTTATGTTCTTTTTTTCCAAACCAATGTTTTGAGGGCATGTTGTTTTCAGGTCTGTAGTGATCTAGTCTCATTCTTCTCTGAAGGTGCAGTAGATGTGCGCTGTTTTGTCTCAAGCTTTACTGATACCATTTGCTGCTTCTTAGCATAATGTAAGCTCTGATATTGAGGAAGGTGCAGGTTTTGAGGCAGAGATCGGCACCGACCTCGTTGTGTGTATCTCTTTAATACACACATAGCCTAATGGATCTGCTTTATGGTTGGACAGTTCTTCCTTTAATGGTTTCTAGGGGTGATTGTACCGAAGGCACTAAATAATCTACTTAGTTTTGATCATTCATGTGCTAAACAGCATATTTGCTTTGGAAGATATTATCTAATCATATGCTAGAGTGCAGCCAACCGTGACAACTGTGGTCTCGAACGCTGAATTCGTCCTTGGGGAGGAGATGCTGAACAAAAAGGGTACCACAGTTTGTCAAATGCTTGGCTAACACACAAGCTGCTGAGGTCCAGACGCTGGCCAAGCTAAGCCTCTAGTCAGTGTGCAGTTGCTGCAGGGTTTTGTGGTTTCCATCCATGTATTTATAGGATCATAGGATGCTCTGGGTTGGAAGGGACCTTCAAAAGTCATCTAGTCCAACCCTACTGCAGGGAGCAGGGACATCCTCGACTAGATCAGGTTGCTGAGAGTCTTATCAAGCCTGACATGNGAATTAAGATTTTTCCCCAAGGGAGACTTCTGTCCCTGTACTGTCTAACCCTCCTTGAAATAACTCTATTGTTTTCCCAGTGTTGAGGCTTGACTCCTGTTCAGTGTAGATCATAGATTCATAGAACATTTTGGGTTAGAAGGGACTTTCAGAGGCCATCTAGTCCACCCCCTGACCCCTACAGTGAGTATGGACATTTTCAACTAGAGCGGGTTGCTTAGATCTCAGTTGAACGTGGTGTGGAATGTTTCTGGGGATGAGGCATCGACCACCTCTCTGGGCAACCTGGGCCAGTGTCTCACCATCCTCACTGCAAAAAGTGGCTTCCGTCTCTCTAGTCTAAATCTCCCCTCTTTTAGTTCAAAGCCGTTATCCATTGCCCATTCCCACGGATCATACAGATGAGCCTGCATTGCTGGTGGCTGGAGGCATGGCAGCTCCCCTGCCTCTGCCCTAAGGGCAGTGTAGGATAGTAGGCATTTATTTTTTAATAGCCAANGATAAAGACCTTCTTCCTGATGTTCAAATAAATATATGTGTGTATATATAGTGATTCCACGACTATGTACACGGTCTTTTCATGAGAATTTTCCCCGTTACGATGACTAAGTGTCAATAAGCACCTTCTCCTAAATGGCAACAGAATTAAGATTTTTCCCCAAGGGAGACTTCTGTCCCTGTACTGTCTAACCCTCCTTGAAATAACTCTATTGTTTTCCCAGTGTTGAGGCTTGACTCCTGTTCAGTGTAGATCATAGATTCATAGAACATTTTGGGTTAGAAGGGACTTTCAGAGGCCATCTAGTCCACCCCCTGACCCCTACAGTGAGCATGGACATTTTCAACTAGAGCGGGTTGCTTAGATCTCAGTTGAACGTGGTGTGGAATGTTTCTGGGGATGAGGCATCGACCACCTCTCTGGGCAACCTGGGCCAGTGTCTCACCATCCTCACTGCAAAAAGTGGCTTCCGTCTCTCTAGTCTAAATCTCCCCTCTTTTAGTTCAAAGCCGTTATCCATTGCCCATTCCCACGGATCATACAGATGAGCCTGCATTGCTGGTGGCTGGAGGCATGGCAGCTCCCCTGCCTCTGCCCTAAGGGCAGTGTAGGATGGTAGGCATTTATTTTTTAATAGCCAAATAGTTAACTCCTTCCCTTTTTTTTTTTTTCTTCTCATTGACAATGCTTCTAAAATGCCTAGGCAGCCATCGAGTTTGGCTCCAGCCTCTGCTTTCCATCTAGAATTCAGGTTGATTTCTGCTTCGTTCATGTTAATTCCTGAAAGCCCAGATCCCCTTCTCCCCACATCAGGCTTCTTGTGAGGCACTTAACCGCCCCCAACCGGACTTTCTGTTGGTGCTGAGTCAAGGAGAAGCCTTTGGCTGCAGCAGCTCTGATGGAGCAAACAGCCCTGCATGCTGTCCCTGGGGGATAACAGGAAACCGCCTGGATGGGGCCGCGCAGAGCTGGGGGCTGCGGCGGTGTCTGTTCTGTACTCCTGGACTTGCTGAAGAACTTCAGAGTAGTGTTACAGATCAAGAAAATGTTCTAAGTATTCTCATTTGCAGATGAAAAACTAAGGAACCAGGAAATGAGTTTTCCGACTAGGAGACTGGATTGGAACGTATCCAATCTGATGTAATTAATAACCATTGTTTTTAATAATGTGTTTCTGTAACTGTTCAATCTCTAATGCTGCTTGAGCTCTAGATATTTTCTGGAGAGCAAGGAGCTGTGCTTAGTTACAAGCTATTTTTAGATTGGTTTCTTTTTTTTGAATTAGCCCAAGCTTGCTACCTTTCAGAATCTTCCTGAGATTCTGGCAGCATCTGGATGCAGAGATGGACTTTATGAAGCCATCCTGGCAAGATATTTAGCAGGAGAAATGTACTGCAGCATGGAAGAGCCTCCAGTTCTGCAGCACCAGGTAGTCCTAGCTGCTGAAATAAGTCACTGAGCTGAGAAACACAAGGAAGCTGTTGTGCTTGGAGCAGTATCAGCAGGCAGCTGTACAGGGACATTTCTTCAGCTTGGTTTGTCACTTGCAGAAGTATCTGCTTTGTATATTACAGTGAGTAATCTTGATAGGTTGGCCATAAAAAGTGGAGGCGTTCGGAGAGCTGCGTCATGCCGCGGGAGTTCTGCTGGGCTACTCCCCTGTCACGGCCAGAGAAGAGGTAACCTTGTAGAAATCTCACTTGTCCTTCATCTGTGTGGGTCAGATGGTGCTGGGTGAAGCAGGTGAACAAATGATGGCAAAAGAACTGCTCATCCTCCTCAGGAAGGAAATTCTGGTTTTGGTGGAGTTAAGATGATGATGTTTCATTAAGTGTTAGAAGTCTTACTCCATGTTTGCCAGCCTCAAGTTTCATCATCCTTTGTGTATTCCCTTGCCTGATGACAAGGTTCCTTCAGTTTTGGTAACTTTCCCATGTTTCTCAGGAAAAAATCCTAATAACTAAACCAGTAAGGACTTTTTAGTTCTCTAAATAATTAGAACATATACTGGAAAACTTGTTTCAGCCACCACTTCTCTGTAGCTGTTGGTTTGGTGTTGGTATTTTTTAGTTGGTTTGGGGGTTTTCTTTGTTTGTTTTGTTTAGGGGATTATTATTTTATTTGCTAGAGCTGATAAAAAAAAACAAACAACCAAATAAACAACAGCAAAAAAACCAACCACCCCAAACCAACCCACCATCAGAAATGGCCTTTCTCCTTCAAAGAGATATTTATTTCAGAGAAGCAATTATCTTTAAGGAGCACATTGTAAGCAGAAATTTTCTGAGCTGTGGTTTCAACCTGAGGGAGGAGGAAAACAGTTGAAATGAGTGGCTGAAATGAGGAAGGGGGAGTACAAGGTTTCAGGGGAGGGAATTCAATATGATGATAAGGCTTTTTGGGGTCATTTTGTGTTGTTTTTAATCGGCAGTGGCTCTGTGGTGCAAGACCAGGAGTGGACAAAACTCTTGTGGAGGCTGGGGCAGGGAGGTAGGTTGTGTCAGACCTTCTGATTGAGTGGGTGACAGCTCAGAGAAGTTAGGATGGAGGGGGAATTGGTGAAAACAAGAATAATCGGTGGAAGACCAAGGTGAGAAGAGTTATCTTTGGTGAAATGGAATCATTTAAAGATTTTGAGAGCAGAAGCTGACACAAGATGCCAGAAAAAAAACCAGTCACGGTCAAAAAAGAGGACTTTGCGACAAAACTTTCACCAAGCAGGTGTTGGCATCGTTGAAAGCTCAGGTAAATGAATCTTGACAGCTTTCTGCATTCCTGAAAGCATCTTCCACAGGCTTCCCTTCCGCCTCCAGGTAACGCAATCCCTTTGTGAACTGGTAGCCTGGGCTGCTGCCACCCTCCTTTCAACTCCTTCCTCAGAACTTTTTGCTGTTAAATGTCTTACAAAGAATTAAACGATTGAATGCGTCTGGACTAAGTGACACATTCATGTGTGACAGAAAATATTTTGTAAGCATTACCAAAAAAATCAAAATCAATTCTCTTTTAATAGGTCTTGTTCCTGCCTTCTCTGTCTTCCCTTCTGCTTCATCCTTCTGAAATGCAAGAAGGAATTGTGTATTTTCCCTTGTGGTTTTTGTCCAGTGTGGTAGATGATGCTACAAATAAATAAGAATAATTTCTAAATTGCTGAAAATATCCAAATGATAAGAGATACAGTAAGACATATCAAATTATGAGAATGTTCTGGGCAGACTTCTTTCAGCAAATGGAGGCAGGTGATTTACGTTTGAAATTTGAGTTTGATCTTAGCAATTAAGGAAGACATTAATAATGGCAAGTACTTTTGGTGAAAATTATTTTGAGGTAAGCCCTTGAAATAAAGAAAAACTGAGATTAAATGAACAAATGTTTCAAAAAGTCATTTTCAGCAGCCTTATGGAGCTGGTAAATAGTGTCTCCTAAGAAGATTATCTGGGAGACCGAGAAGTGCGTGAGAATTAGCAGTTAAGGAGGCACTTTTGAATGCAGAATGGAGATTATCTGTCCTGATGCAAAGGACAGATGGGCTGCACATTAAGAGACGGTTATGGCCAGACTAGATACTCCTTTTGCTTTACAGCAGTCTCAGGATTTATCTACAAAGTGAAAACCAAGTGTGCAAAATCACAAAATTCATTTCAATTAGCAAAGGATTTAGATAAGAACAGGGCAAGTCTTGTGATGCATATGAAGTTAAGAGGAAAACAATGTGCAAATCCATTAGCAGCAAGAGACGTAATGAACAATGTGAGGAGGGTTACGGTACAAATGAGTTGATGTGTGTTATATAAAGTGCTTGACAGATAATCAGCTAAATTAATAAAAATAAACAACATCAAATTAACCCTTGTTGTGGCCAGAGCAGAAAAAAACCTGCTAAAAATACAGAAGTAAGACAGTTATTCAAGTGTACAGGACCTGATAAAATCTACTGAATGATGCTTTACGATGTAGTTGAAATAATCTTTCTACTGTTTGAAATTATCTTTGAGAATTCACAGATTACAGAGAGGCTGCTGAGGATGAGAGATGGAAAGAAACAGCATTTGTGTTTAAAAGGAGGAGAGGGAGAAAAGCCTGGATAATTACAGATATTTTCATCAAACCTGAGTTTTGGAAATCAGTTTGTAAGTACTTGGGAAGCAATTAGGCCTGGGTTGTCTGGAGCAAGTCATGTCAAATCAATATGCCTTACTTGCTTGACAGGGCAACTGATAAGCAGGATAAAGGAGATGTGGAAGGTAGATATTTTGACTAAAGCTCTCGTGGTGTTCCAGTCATTTTCATAAGTAACCTACAGTTTAAATATACTTTCTGTAAGGTGGAGGCATAGTTTAAAAACCGCTTAAACCAGTTCATTCTCAGTGAGAGTATTTAGGCAGACAGGCTCATGTTTCTTCTGGAATCAGGCTGAGATAAATGACACCGATCAGCAGAGAAAAACGAATGAAAAAAGAAATACACGGGTGACACTGTGCTGGTGGGGCAGGGACAAAATTCTGAACAACCTTTGATTAAGCAGCAGGATGAAATTTGTGTGCAAGGGAGCAGACCCGAAAAGAAATCAAAATCACAGCTTCGTAAAGGAATTCATGTGTCTAAACAGTTTTGTGATGCAAATCTCTTGAGTTCTAGTAAACTGCAATGAGCACTAGTCAGCAGTATCATAGCTCTGTAATAAACCTCCTGTAGAATCACAGAATGGGTTGGATTGGAAAGGGACCTTCAAATATCACCTGATTCCAACCCGCCTGCCATGGGAAGGGACATCTCTCACTAGACCAGGTTGCTCAAAGCCCCATCAAACCTGGCCTCGATCATGTCTAATGATGGAGTATCCACAACTTCTCAGGGCAACCTGTTGCAGTGTCTCACCACTCTCATCATAGAAAATTTCTTCCGTATGTCCAATCTAAATCTACCCTCTTTCGCTTTAAACTCTTGCTCCTTGTCCTGTCAGTGCAAGCCCTTGTAAGAAGTCCGTCTCTGACTTTCCTATAGGCCCTCTTTAGGTACTTGAAAGGCTGCTATAAGGTCTCCCTGGAGCCTTCTCTTCTCCAGGCTGAACAACCTCAACTCTCTCAGCCTGGCCTCACAGCCCTCTAACCATTTTTGTGACCCCCTGGCCCCACTCCAACAGGTCTGTGTCTTCCTTCTACTAGGGAACCCCAGAGTTAGACCTAGCTCTGCAGGTGAGGTCTCACCAGAGTGGTTTTACAAAGGCAGGGACCTTCTGACTCTGTTGTGAAGCTGCCTGAAAGCTGTTGAGTTGTGGGTATTGTGGTGTCCTTGGGCACGTGAATTCCGTTGAGCGGCAGTTGATTAGTTTGGGTTCTGCGCTGATGTGGCCACTGGTCACTTTAAGTAACTTTGTCATTGCTCATGTACCCTTTGTCTCTGGTTAAGTTTTACAGATGCACTTTTTTTTTGTCAGAAAAAAAAATAAAAATTGAGATTTTGTGTTGCTATCTCATTTACAGCCACTAAGAAGAAAACTACTGAAGTGTGAAAGGTCATACCTTTATCTTTAGAAACAGCTGATTCTAGGAGAGGAATTCCAGGACGGTGAGACCAGCCAGCTTTCTGCAGGCCACTGCGAGTCCTTGAACCATGATCTGAGAATCGTTGAACTAAAGAAAATTCTTATTAATCACGACGGCTGGGAGCGAAGCCAAATGCTGGGCCAGAACAGTAATAAGCATGCTGCTTACGTTAGACAGAAGTAAATTATTGCCACACTTAGTTTTAGAGGTTTGGGAAGTTAATGCATTTTTGTCTGAATCTTTAAAATAAATAGAGAGGAAAGATGTTTAGATACCTATTTCTTGCTTTTGTAGCAGATAACTAGACTGAAACGCTTGAAAAATCTGTAGTGGTTTAAACTACCTGCCCACAATTTTAAATCCCAAAGTAGTAATATTTCGTGAAGTAGGGCAAAGAGCTCGGTGTCACCTAGTAGTGCTGAGTAACATTTGCTTATCATACAGTAGGAGTCCCAAAACAGATTACTTGATGTGTCCTACATCCGAAAAAAACCATACAGAAGGTTTTTGGAATGTCGTTGGCTCGGCGTTTGCCGAAATTTCTGCTTTAGCTTTAACTAGATAATATATAGGTTTAGAGCTTGTATAGTTTTATAGTCACAGAAGCAGAGCACATGGACATCAAGAATTTTTATGAAGAAATGGTCTTCCATAAGGAGATTCTACTTTGGGAATAAGTAATTGGTATAAATATGGTAAAAGAAGAATTAATAGGAGCGTGCACTTGTGTGTAAAATGAACTATGTGGCTGACAATAGCTCCAGGTTGCTATATATCGAACTACTCAATTTTGAGACCACTTTACTTATAGGAAGCTACCCTTGCTTTCAACCTCTTCTGATTTATTCTCCCCTAAATATCTTCCATCAAATCTGAGGTTTATATGTAGGACGCCCAGATTTACTGCGTTTCTGATTGAAGTATCCTGTAGAGAAAGCCTGAGGGACTGGTAGGTTGAATTTGTTCACTTTTAGTTGACAATTTGTCCTTCTTAGTTAAATACTAGTATCCCATTCTGGCTAAGTACACAGTTTTACATACAAAATGTAAATTCTACTCTTAAGGCCACGACTGCTGGTGCTTCTGCAGTGCAGGGATTTGCAGCTGGGCGCAGGTATCGTCTGGGCATCAGGCTTGGTCTGGGAGACCCTCTGACACTTGAAGATGTAACCTCAGCCATGAAGAGGTCATTTCCCTTTATTTTGACTGACCGGTTCCCCCAAAACTGGGAGTCCCAGGTCTTATGTCACTCAGAATGTCTCTGCACCAAACTGTAGCGCGTTGAAAATCTCATTGCCCCAGAGACACACACTGGACTCTGTGAAATACTTATTTTTATATGTCCTGCTTGTTATTTAAAAAAACTTATTCCTGCAAGGAATCAACTCTACATTCGGTTACCATTTTGCTTTCCAGTCAGTGGGCTTGGGGGCCTTCTTACCAATTGCTCTGCATTCCAGCTCCTGTGGAGAGCAGCTCCAGCTTCATAAGGCCAGTCCAGTATCTTTTTAATACCGTCCTGTTCCTGATATATTTTTCACATCAGGAAATGAAAATGATTTTGATCAAGAGCAGTGCTGTTTTTAGCTCTAAGATAGGATTAGTCTACTTTCCAATTCTTGTTTCTAAACAAAATCTGTGCCAACTGGAAATTATCCAGTGTAGTTGAAAAATGACATGGGAGCAGTTTGGTCAGGAATATTTGCTTTTTCACCCTGGGGTTTCTTCCATCTGCCTACTAAAATAATTATTTTGTGGTAAGACTGAAATTCCCTCATCCATATCCTGTCTGGTAGCGGACAGTACTAGTAGCAGTTGAGGCAGACAGAAACCAGTGCTTGGGTTTTTTTGTGTTTTTTTGTTTGGTTTGGTTTTGTTTTGTTTTTTACAGAGCCTGGGTCTGTCATCTCAGTAAGCCCTTCTCGGGTGGTGGGAAGCTGCTTACCGAGTCCACCCAAACCCTCTCTTCTGGTCTACGTCAGCCCAATCTTCTGACACGTGCTAAACTCTTGATTTCTTTAGGTACTGTAACACTGAAGTTCTAGAGGATAGTTAAGCATTGCGGTATATGTTGGAAATGAAAATATGCTCTTGCAGTTTTTAAAATTGGGCAGGTAAACTAGCATATGGCATTTATTTAGTATTTCAGCATCTGTGTGGCTTGGGATCACAGAATCACTATGACTGGAAAACCATTATTTAACTCTACCAGGGCCAGTACTACACCATATCTAGAGGGCTTTTAACTGGAATCATAGAATGGTTTAGGTTGGAAGGGACCTCTGAGGGTTATCTAGTCCAACCCCTCTGCAGTGAGCAGGGACTAGATCAGGTTGCTCAGCGCCTTGTTGTGCCTCACCTTGAATATCTCCAGGGATGCGGCCTCAACTACTTCCCTGGGCAACCTGTTCCAGTGTTTCGCTACCTTCATGGTAAAGAACTTATTCCTGACATCCAATCTAAATCTGCCCTTCTCTAGTTTAAAACTATTGCCCCTCATCCTGTCACTCCAGGCCTTTGTGAACAGTCCCCCTCCAGCCTTCCTGTAGCCCCCCTCGGGTACTGGAAGGTCACTATTAGGTCGCTGAACAACCCCAGCTCCCTCAGCCTGTCTTCGTAGGAGAGGTGTTCCAACTCACTGAGCATTTTCGTGGCCCTCCTCTGAACTGCATCCAAGGGTGGCGATTCAACCACTTCCCTGGGCAGCCTGTTACAGTCTTTGATAACCCTTTTGGTGTAGAAGGTTTTCCAAATGTCCAACCTAAACNCCCTGGGCAGCCTGTTACAGTCTTTGATAACCCTTTTGGTGTAGGTTTTCCTGCGGGAGGAGCTCGAGAGTCAAACACACATACTCATAGAGTTATCGTGAATGCTCTACTTTATTGCCAAGCGTATGCCCTTTTATACTTGTGTTTGTCATAAATGTG